>JAGFNQ010000199.1:165296-240627 GCA_024364735.1 Boesenbergia rotunda
CCACTTTTCAGTGGAGAAGACTTTCCTTACTGGAAAAGTCGAATGGAGGTCCACCTGAAAACTCAGGTGGACATGTGGATAATCATCCAGTCTGGACTGATGATTCCCACAAATGCTGAAGGCGTACCACAAAACTACTCAGAGTGGGACACTGCCCTTAAACGCAAGATTGAAGCTGACGCCAAAGCAACTCAGACCCTTCAATGCGGACTGACAAAAGAGGAGCTGAACCGCGTAGGCCCATTCAACAGTGCCAAGGAGCTATGGGCTAAACTGATCGAGCTCCACGAAGGAACTTCAGATACGAGGATCAGCAAACGGGATCTGCTACTGAACAAGCTCTTCACTATCAAAATGGCAGATAACGAGACAGCAGCCCAGCTCCACGCCAGAATCCAGGAACTGATGAACGGTCTTCACGCAATAGGTCACCAGGTTCAAAACCGTGATCTAATAAGGTATGCCCTAAACGCGTTCCCTAGGACCACCTTGTGGGCATCTATGGTAGATGCATACAAGGTCTCTAGGGATCTTTCAAAAATTAAGTTAGATGAGTTATTTTCTGAACTTGAGCTGCATGAACAGACTAACTGCAATTTGGTCGAGAAAAGTATAGCTTTCTTTGCAGGGAAAACAGGAAAGACGACCAAGAAGAAAACTCAAGTTGAACCTGAATCTACCTCAGATTCAGAAACAGAAGATCAAGAAGAAGATCAATCTGAATTGGTCTGGCTAGCTCGAAGCTACTACAAAAAGTTGAAGAACCAAACCAACACACGGAGAACAAGTTGAAGAAAGGACGGACAAGCTGAACCGGCAACTGACAAACAAAAGCCCAACGTAACCTGCTACGAATGCAAAAAGAAGGGCCACTACAAGACTGAATGTCCAAGCCTAAAGGAGTCCAAAAAGACCAGAAAGAAGAAGGCACTCCAAGCAACCTGGGACGAGTCTTCCTCAGAAGAAGAAGAAGAAGCACCCCAGTCCAATCTTCTAGCCCTGACCGCTTCGGATCAAATCGAGACTGACTCAGACTCGGACCGGGACGACGGCAAGCTGACATTCTCCGACGACGGCGGAATAAGGGTAACGGGTTTTTCAAAATTGCAATTGAATTCGCTTATTTCCTATCTATCCCGAGATTTGGCGAAAGCCAAACTCCGAATCGGAGTTCCTCCGACAGGAAGTAAAACTCCTGAAAGAGGGAGCTGATTCTAAATCCTTAACTGAGAAATTCAGGAAGGAACCCCTGACCAAGTGAAAACTTGAATCAGAAAATTCCTCCTTGAAAACTCAAGTTAAGGACTTAAGAACAGCTTTAGAACGATTCACTTCTGGTTCCAAGAATCTTGATATGATTCTGGAAGACAGAAGTCTGTTCTAAATCGATCCGGACTTGGCTATAGAACCAAATCTCGGCAAAGATCTTACTTTGTTGTACTGAACCAGTCGAGACCTAAGGTTCAGGCATGGGTGCCAAAACTGTGCCTGACTAAACCAACTGGTTCAAATCAATTTTGGATCCCCAAGGATAAGATTCACATCTTGCCTAACCATACAGAGGCTTTAGTCCAGGGGGAGCCAAAATCAAAACAATTTTATAATTAGATAATTTTTTTTAATTGATTGATTGTTTGTTTATTTAATTTTTGCAAATTGCCATGCCTTAGATTTAAGGAATACTTAGATTAAGGACTAAATTACTTGAAACTTGAAAACATAGTATTGGGAGGAGGTGAGATGATAGTACGTTGGGGAAACCAACTCTAATAAGATCAAGTCTACTTGGTCTCTTTAGACTGGTGAAACCAGCCGAAGCTACCGATCCAAGACCCAACCTAGTTAGACCAGAAAATGACTTAATTTAATTTGAAAATGAAATTTCATTAAAAGGCTTTGTCAAGGAAAGGGTGGATGATCCCATAAGGCTACGGCCAAAGAAGGCCTAGTGCCTCGCCAAGACCTGGAAGCCAATTTCTGAAATTCAAATTCAAATTATCTTCTGTCAAATTCGAATCTAACTCAAAGTTCAAATAATTATAGATTCTAATCTGTTTTCAAACCTATCTCTTTTTCGAAAAACTCTTAATCTGTTTTCAAAATTTCTACTTCTTAAACTTATTTCTTTTTCAAAAACCACTTAATCTATTTTTCAAAATTTCTAAACTTATTTGTTTAAAAATCTGTTTTCAAAAATAAAGAACTTCTTCGAAAATAAATTAAAATTCCTTTTCAAAACTAATTTTTATCCTCAAACCTGTCTCACAAAAACCTTAAGGTTAACGTGTTTGAAAACCCTAGATTCAGTGAGACAGGAAAATTAAGCTCAAATTAAACCTCCTTGCTTGTGCTTTCATAATCATGGTCAAACTGTGGTTAACATAGTCAAACTCTGATTAACATAGTCAAACATGGTCAAACACAGTCAAACGAAGTCAAACAGTCAAACCTGGTCAAAACAGTCAAAAGGTTGCTACCTAGGGCGCCCTGACCGTTCCGGGCGCCCCCAAATGCAAAAGGTCAAAGGCTGCTGAAAGCAGTCCATGAGGGCGCCCGTAACCTGTCAGGTGCCCCCGACAACACTGACGATGTACTTGCTCCAGTCTAAGCAGCAAAAGCTGCATTTGACCGACTTGACAAGGGCGCCCGTGACCCGTCGGGCGCCCCTATACGCTTCTGTCCCCCACGCTGATTAAAGCAGCCAAAAGGCTGCAATCAACCACCTTTGACCAGGGCACCCGTGACCTGTCGGACGCCCCCATCGACAAACCTGTCGTCCACGCCAGTCAAAGCAGCAAAAGCTGCAGTTGACCAGCCTTGATCAGGGCGCCCGTGACCTCCCGGGTGCCCCCCATCAAACCCCTATAAAAGGGACCCGAGACTCCCTCATTTCCCACACCAAAAACACATCTTTCTTCTCACTCTATTCATTCTTGAGGATCAAGTAACCCAAAGGCTTCCCTTACCTCAACCATGCCTCCAAGGTATGAAATTTACTTTGGGTACTTAATTTTTGTTATTTTTCTTCCCTTAATTGCAAATTTTAAATCGATCATGCCTCTTCCTATAATCTAAGTTCTTATTCTCAAGTTGCTTACTTTCTTCTCAACTAGAAAACGCCGAGCAGTTCAGTCGAACCCCGGTAACGAGCCCAGTCCCGACCCTAGGTTTCCTAACCTAGAACTTTGTAACAAATTCGCCCGAACCACCTACGTTCCGATTAAGACAAGTTACCTTAACCGTCATTTCTTTTCCCAATCCTGTCCAGTCGCAATGTCCGCAATTAACTTCTATCAACTGGATAACCTCGTATTCTGCACACATTCGATCAACAACACCCTATGTGCAGAATTCTATAACAACATAGTTAGGCAAGACCACTTGAGCTTCGTCACTACCGTTCAAGGAATGCCCTTGAGCATCACTCCTACCCTACTGAACCGATTTCTGGGACTCCGACCATCTCAGTCCATCTTCTGTTGCTACCCTCCAAGAAACCTGCCTTTCGATGCCCCCTACTCTCATATTGACCTGAACACTTTATACAACTATTTCTTTAGGGAGGCCATGGACCCTGCAGGAGGGCAGTTCCACTCCACCCGACTCCCGATTCAGGACTACGCTCTCTACAGAGTAATTGTCCGTTGCATCCTTCCCCTGTCCACTAGGGACATAGCCACCATGAGACCCTTTCACACCTTTCTTCTCTATGCCCTTATCCACCATCTTGACATAGATATAGGCCTTCACCTCTTCCACTGTATCCTACATGCCTCTAGTGTGTCCACTCAGGGGCGGGTCCGCACCCCCTTCTGCCACGTCATCACCTCTATCCTCCACCACCACGGCCGAAACATCGCTGACGGCGAGATTACCACGATGACCGACTTCAACGAGATAGGATATAGGAACTTTTCTTTAGCCGGTATAGATGTCTCGGGCATCGGGGTTCTGACTTGGAGACGCCGACCAGCCGCACAGGACATTGCCGACGAGGAGGTCGAGGTCGACGGTGACGACTTAGCAGCAGAGTTAGATCAGCCCGATCCTCCGACACTCTACTAGCGAGTATCACTCCTCGAAACACAGGTTCAGACCCTCCGGGAGGAATCGGAGGCTTACCACATTGAGCAGCTGGAAACTCACCAAGGCTACTATACCGAGTACATGAGTGCGTTTGCAGCAGAGAGGGAGGAAAGAAACACCCAGTATCAGGAGATGATGACCATGTTTAGATCCTGGCATCCAGGCTCACCTGATCAGCCTGGTCCCTCTTCTTAGATGACTTGGAAATGTACCTATTTGACTACCCCTACTGAGTAGGGTGGACTTCTGTTGACTTGTACTAGACTCCTGCTTGAACTATGCTAATCTTAGCTTGGCTTGTTTACTTTTGACTTAATTAAGTTAGGATTATGCTTAGTAGAATAGAATCATTTGGTTTTTGCTTTAATTTTAAAATGTTTTAAATTGATGTTAAAATGGTGTTTATTTTAAAAAGTTTTTCTAACTTAATCTTAAAAAAGTTTTACTTTGGTTTTAAAATTTTTTCTTGACTTAGTTTTATTTCAAAATTACCCCCTTCCAAAACTAGGGTTTTCTTCGAAATGGACTTAGCCTAGGCTCTAACCCTAGAATTGCATGCACCTATAGATCTAGAAGCCAGCATCTCACAAGCACGTTAGGGTACTTTGAGTGATGCTTAGGTCTTTGCCTCAATTCAAGATGCTTTAAGTCAGTGCATCGGCAGCAATTGGGGCACTAAATGAACAGCAATCAAGTTAAGTATCAAGTTTAGACAATCTAACTTGAACAATGCACTTAACTTGACTAACTCTAGCAAAAACTACTGTTTATAACAGTTAGTAAGTAGCTAATTGGGTTAGACACGTCCCTAAAGATGAAACCAGACTTAGGTCCTAGTTTGTTTCAGTACAGCAAATGCTTTATTTAATTATTGCAAATATTGTTCTGCGTTTTTTTTATATATGTCAAAGGGGGAGAGTTTGAAAGGAAAGAGGGAACCCAAAAAGTTTTTTTCAAATTTTTTCAAATTTTTTCCTTTATTCAAAAAGTTTAACCTCAAAGTTAGAAATTCAAAGCTTAAATTTATCCTGTAAAAATTTCTAACTCTGAATTATTTCTAAGCTTAATTTTTTTTTCTTAAAATTTCTAACTCTGAAGTGTTATTAATTTTTGCTATTAATTTTTGCTCAAATTATTCTTTGAAATTTTTTTCTAAATCTGAAAATCTTTCTAAAGTCTGAAAATTTTCTAAGTCTGAAATTTTTCTAAAACTGAAAATTTTCTAAGTCCGAAGTTTTTTCAAAACTGAAAATTTTCCAAAGTCTGAAATGTTTCTAAAACTGAAAATTTGTCTAAAGTTTTCTAAGTCTTCCAAACTTAGAACATCATTTCGAAAAACTTAGCAGATTTCCCAACTTATTATCAAAACATGAAATCTTCTAAGTACTTAACTCAAACCACCTACTTTTGAAAAATCTAGGGGGAGATTACTTCCAGGGGGAGGGAATCTAACTTAGGATTTCAATTTCAGCATTTTTTCCTTAACTTTTTGAACTAGGTTGCCATATATCAAAAAGGGAGAGATTGTTGGTGCAGATTGCACCCAAGTCAAACCTGTGTTTTGATATTGGCAAAAGGGTTCAAAAGTTAAGGGTTAGTTGTTGTCTAACAAGTTTCTTGAGTGTACAGGAAAAGCCCTAGCGAAGGAATGCTAGGCACTGGCGGAGGACTGCCAGACAGGAAAAGCCCTAGCAAAGGACTGTAGGCTCTGGCGAAGGACTGCCAGAATGGACAAGTCCTAGCGAAGGAATGCTAGGCATTGGCGAAGGGCTGCCAGAAGAAAAGACCTAGCGAAGGGCTGCTAGGCACCAAGCGAAGGGTAGCTTGGCAACTCAAGACCTGGCGAAGGACTGCCGGGCAAAAGTCCAACTGGAGGATCCGGTTGGCACCAGGTAAATTCTCCCTAGAGGAGTAGGTGAGGACGCGTTCCCCTTGAGGGAACATTAGGCGTCGGTTCGACCTAGGGCTCCATTTTGGAGACCAAAGTCAGAACCAAGACAGCCAAGGCTGTATAATTCATTATGTTATTGGTTTATTGTGTTTTGGACTAACCCTGGATGCAGGACCAAAGGAACGTGTGTCTGCAGCTCAGAATGCCTCAAAGGAAACGATCGCTGACCAGGGTGCCCGGAGTGTCCCGGGCGCCCCAAGGTGAACACAAAACACAACACAACCAGAAGAACCTCGACAGTACATTCTGAGGGCGCCCCCGCTGTCCCGGGCGCCCCCATTGCAAACCAACTCTGCCGCGTCTGCGCTACACGCCCAGGGCGCCCCCGCTGTCCCGGGCGCCCCCAGCCAGACTCACCGAGGAGACCTCAGCGCTGCGGATAAGAGCTGGCCGAGTCAACCAGGGCACCCCCAGCGTCCAGGGCGCCCCCGTCAAAGGGTTATCCCGAGTTCTTAGGGATAAACCCTTGACCGCGCCTTTTGGGGATCAAGCGCCATGTGGGGGGGCGCCCCCGTCGACCAGGGCGCCCCCAGGCCCTATATAAAGGGCCCTCGACCTCCTTCTTCAGAGCATCAATTACTGCGACACTTCTGCGCTCTTCTGCTTTTGCGACACGCTCCAGAAATCTTCCAACTCGAGCTGACGACGTCCCGCTGCTCCGAAACTTCGATCTACACAGGACGTCGGTAACGAAGAGCTGTATTTAAAGTTTACTAAACTGTTCTTGTTATAATCTTTCTTGTAAACTTTTACGAACTTATAGAATTGCCCACAGAAAACGGTCAACGACCGTGGGCCTTGGAGTAGGAGTCGACCCAGGCTCCGAACCAAGTAAACCGACTGTGTTTGCATTGTTCTGTTTTTCTTTTATTTCCACTGCGCACCCGCTCTTTTTAAATCCGAACGATTTGCGACATTCACCCCCCCTCTCTCGCATCTCTCGATCCAACATAATGTGCCCTTATGATGTTTAGAGATTTAATATAATTTTTGAGAATTTTTGGGGTACCCTAGAGACCCTATAAGTTTCGGCCAACTTCAAGGACCCATGGGTAGGGTTGGGTCTTAAACTTCAAGTATATGTTTTATGTATTATCATGATATAAGGGAGATGGAGGGTGATTTATGTGAATTTTCACATGGCCTAGAGACCCTATGAGTTTCGGCCAAGATGGGTTAATAGGGAAAAAGTTAGGATTTATTTCAAGTAAGGGCCCCAAGTGCCCTATGGTAAGATATAATTGATGGTTAATGATTGGTTGGGAATTTTAATGGAATTTTTCCATGCCCCCATGGCCTTATAAGTTTCGGCCAGCCCTACGAAGGTGGACTAAAGGTTAGGGTTAACCCTAATCATGAGCCCCAATGACTTCCTATGGTCTCATAGATGATGTATGGTTGTTCCTTTACCTTATGCTATTGTACATGTTTATGGGATTGATGGAACTCCACCTATAGGTTTCGGCCAATCCATGTATCTAGGGTTTGGGGTGGAGTTAGGGTTCAAAGAATGATGGTTCATGCTTACCATAAAGTATTTATATGTATAAGATCAAGCATGTGGTAGAAATCATGTTCACCATAACCCTAATGTTTAAGCACTATGTTTTATGTTTTATGTTTATGATTGGATGCCATGCTTAATAGGGATTATTATGTATGTCTTAGGTTTTATGCCATGTATTTGAATGGTAGGTAGAATGCTATGGAAATCCTACCATGTATGCTTAAGATAGATATCATGCTTAGGCAAGAAATGCAATGGTTATCTTATGTATCATGATTATACAAGCTCTATGTAGTAGGATAAATATCTATGAAAACATGTCAAGTTCAATGCAATGCGTACCTTCTATGTTATGATCATGCAAGTATTAGGAATAGGAATGATGTGTAGGTATGCATGCCATGTTTATGTAGGAAAATGAATGCCATGTTTATGTAGGAAGATGAATGCCATGTTTTATGAATGATGATGCATGCCATGTTTACGAAAGAAGATGCATGCCATGTTATGAATGAAAGATGATGCTTATGTCTTTAAGGCATAAATATGCTAAACGGCACGGTCAACAGTCGACAGTACGACGGTCGTGAGGACTGGTAAATGGGCCGGTAGACGGGCCGAGCCGTAACAAGTTATGCTATGTTAAAGATGCCATGAATGTCTTATAAATGATGAAGCATGTAAAGTATTTTACTTTATGAATGGGCTTGTACCGGACCGAAGTATGGGTCCAAGGGATGGGCACCTTAAGAACGCCCCGGTTCTGGACTACCGACTATGCTGTCCACGGTTCTGGCACTACCGGAGCTGTGCAACAGGGATGGGCTCCTTAAGAACGCCTCGGTTCGGGGACTACCGACTATGCTGTCCTTACCCTAGTAGGTCGGGGCTCGCTACCTCGGACTTGCTAGGGATGCACGCTTATGATGTATGTATGTGGTACAAGCCGGGGACCCCAATGATATGATGATTATGTTTAAGCATTTAAAAGTATGTTTTTAAAAGTTAAGCATCCTTATGTATATGCATTCCACTCATGCATTCATTCATGTTATGCATTATGCTATGCTAATAAGATTTTATGCTTACGCTTCATGTTAAGAAAGATGCATGAAAATAAATGATCTATGTCATGATTATGTTAAGAAGATGTTCATATGCTATGATAGGAAGTATGCTTATGTTTAGGCCATACAGGTTGTTTCACACCTTATGGACATGTTTATACCATGTATTATGCCATGTCCAGAATGTTTAGGATGTTATGTTTATACCATGAATTATGCTATGTGGTATGCCATGTTTACCATGAATTATGCCATGCTAGGAACGTTGATTATGTTTATGCTTATGCCATATAGTATGCCATGTTTAGAATGTTATCATGCTTATGTTCATGTCACGTAGTATGCCATGCTTAGAATGTTACTATGTTTACGTTTATGCCATGTCTCATGCCATGTTAGGAATGTTCACTTATGTTTATGTTCATGCCATGCTATGTATATGATAAGTGATTCAAGATGTTATGTTCTAAGTAGAGCACCAAGCATGTAAATGTTTCAGGTGCTCATTATGAGATGATGAATGGTTTTTGTGAGTAGGAAAGAGTCTTACTAAGCCTGTGTGCTTATAGTCTTATTTCCTTATACCGCAGATCATTCAAGGGGACAATGATGGAAGCAGCAGGAGGGCAAGAACGCATGTGTGTGGTAGTGACTTGGCCCAGGGAATCATATGTTTATCGTTTATGCTAGAACTTTACTTTGGTCACTTATATACTTGAATAATGACTTATGGAACTCTATGATGTGATGTTAAGTATGACATGATATGATGTTTAAGTATGAAGTCAATATGCCGAGTTTCCATGTCATTATGTTAGGAATGGTGGTAGGACATGTATGTATAAGTTAAAGTTATTCCGCTGCCTTATGATGTCTACATGCATTAAGTATGTTAACGTAATGCCGCTTTATGAAAAAAAAAGCGGGCGTTACAACTTGGTTTAAGTTTGCTGGGTTAAGTGTCTTCCTTTTCTTTGTGCTTTTCCATTTCTATTTGAAACCAAATCCAATTTGCATTCGAAACCCAAAATTCATAAACGACACATAAACACAAGCATCGAATCAAACAACATCAACTAGTCCCGAGGAAAAATACGACCTGTGGCCCCTTTACTACGTTTTCATATTTTGATTGCAAAAAGGGTTTCCAGCACATTTATAAATTCTAAATTCTGATCGGACCCACATTCGTGATAACTTAACTTAGCTAAATCGGGTCCGTCAGCACCTTCTTGGTGGAGGAGGCTCACGGCAACCCTAGGAGGTGCGCCGACCCTAGAGGATGAAGAGGGCGCCGGCCCTAGATGAGGGAGAGGGAGAGAAGGAGAGAGAGAGAGAGCTTGCTTCTTTATCTCTTGATTGGAATTCAAGCCTTGCCTTGGTTCCTTTATATAGTAGCCTCTCCATTGCCAAGTCTCCCCTTTAATGGAATAAATTTTCATAAGAAATTTATCTTATAAATTTTCCTATGAATTATTCCGTTATGCCTTGTTTTATTATAACTAAATTTATAAAATAAAACCATCTCCGCTTTTATTATGGAATAAATTTTCACAAGAAATTTATTATATAAAATTTTCTTATCATGGAAAAATCAATTCATAATTGATTTTATAAAATAAAATAAACCAATCCAAGGTTTATTTTAATTTCCATGAAAATAAATCTCTTTATATAAATTTCTTTATATAAATTTATTTATCCATAATTTTATAAAACAAATCGCGCTTGATTTATTTTATAATTCAAACCAAATAAATTGGTTTCCCTCCTTGTTGTGGCCAGCCAAAACAAAGAGGGTGGGGACCCTCTTTGGCCGGCCAAACCAAGCCGCCTCCTCGTGAATTAAACTCATTTAATTCGTCCAATAAGCCTTCAAAAGACTTAGCCATTTTAAGCTTCCGATGCGCCTCTGATTAATTCAGATTCAACTTATTTCTCTTGATCGGAAAATCCAATTTTCAACTCGTTTTAAGTCCCTCGGATTACTCGTAGTGCGTGTGACTAAATAGGCTTTCAATTTATGTTGGCCGTCTATAATCAACCAATTATAGAACGATCATGAGTGGCACCTAGTAGAACATCATGCCCCCCAATTAATCGAAAGATCAACAGTTGATCTCAGAAATAATTCTGAAACCCTTCAGCAGTTATAATGAGTCGTGCCTCATTCCCTTCACCATCTTATACACACTTGGTTCAGGACACGGTCTATGTGTGTCAGTCCCCACTAGGCTGACTACGTCACACCTAACCCAAGTAATATCTTTCTCGTCCAACGGATTCTAATTACTCTCATGTTTCCTAGAGATTCATACTCGGAACACGTTGTGCTCTGGCCAGAGGCTTCGAGTAACAATCCGACGATAGGCCTTGGGTATACATCTCCTCGCAAGGAGTGGTGAATCCTTTGTAGGCTATTCAAACATCTTCGGGCACTTCGGCTTATACCCAACCATCCTGGGTCCACACCTCCTTAGAGATGCTTGCTTAAGATGTCAAAGTATAAGTCTCCATGACCAAGATGACTTGAACACCGCAAGTCAAAGGAACATTGCACTTAAGCTGTAGTAAGAACTTTCATTGACATATCTATATGTAGATTACCATATGAAGTCTTACAGCTAGTCACTCTAATGAACTAGTTCCCTTAACTAGCATCCATGTTTATCTCCGGACATCCCAATGTCACCAGCCAGTGAGAATCAGCTGATTAGAGAATAACCCATGCTAGTCTCAACAGAATTGATAATGTCCGTATTTATCAATTCATCGACTAGGGACAATTTCAATACTTCACAATTGCACATGTAGAGATAATCACTAGTTGTGAATTCATCACAAATTCTCTCATGCTGTGAATTGTATTGCGGATATTCAGTAAATGAGTTCAAGATCTCAATCAAATACATGAACATGTATACTCAAATAGTGAATATTCATTTATTAAAGTAAATTATTACAATCATAAGGCGATTGCCTTAGGACACTTCTCTCATATTACTAACAATAAAGGGCTTCACCCCTTGCTTTTCAACATCAATTCCTTCAACGCAAAAAAGCTCTATTGCAACTCAGGCACGCCAACACTCTTCAGACTTCTTCCATGCTCAAGTTTTTCAACGCTGCCAACGATCAAGATCGACGACACGCCGACCAAGACACTCTAAAACTGTTCTGGTGTGGTTGATATACTTTACATTCGTTGCTTAAATTCTGTACTTGACTTACATATTTGTAATATTTACTCGACTTATAGAATTGCCCAATGAAAATGGTCAAGGATCGTGGGCCAAGAGTAGGAGTCATTAAAGACTCCAAACCAAGTAAAAAGAAAACGCGTTAGCATTGTGATTTTATTCTTCCGCTGTGTTTTTTATTATTCCGAAAATTTTACGTAATCCCTATTCACGCCCCCCTCTATCGATTACAACGATCCCACATGCACTAATGGTCAAACTCGTATTTTGATAAATGATAAATTGGTTAAAGTTAGGTTGATTATTTTCTAACCTTATTACCAAGTGAGCAAGATTGAAAGACTTAGGACCTGATACCAGGCTGAAGTCTAGGGTGGTTGAGTCCTGGCAAGAAGTCCTGTTAGGTCCGCAGGGCCTGACAACTGGCTGAAGCCCAAGTTGGTGGAGACTTTGCATGACATCCAGCTGGGTCCGTGGAACTTGACAATTGGCTGAAAACCTAGTGGGTTAAGAAGCAAAGTAAATCTACACAAGGTAAGTGATATAAGTCACTGGAGGAGAAAATTTAGGCGAGGACAAGCCCTAGGTAGGGATTTTAGGCATGGTCCAACTTAGAACCATTTTGGAGCTCTAAGCTGTGACCTTACTAGATCTTGGTCTTAGG
The DNA here is from genome assembly GCA_024364735.1 of Boesenbergia rotunda. Classification (NCBI taxonomy): domain Eukaryota; kingdom Viridiplantae; phylum Streptophyta; class Magnoliopsida; order Zingiberales; family Zingiberaceae; genus Boesenbergia; species Boesenbergia rotunda. The sequence continues at coordinate 177,772 of JAGFNQ010000199.1, forward strand.
ATGACAGGGTCTATTTAATACTAAACTTGTTTAGTCCATTTTTGTACTTGTGCTAACCTTGTCTGCATGGAATATCTTGTTTTGGACCAACACTTATGTAGGGTTCAAATTGTAAAATTTAGCCTCGGATGAACAGTGCCCGAGACACCTCCTGTGGGACCAGAGGCGCCTGAGTTGCGACTGGAGGCACTTTCAAGGAGTTGAAGGTGCCTCCACGAAGCTACTGCTGAAGATAAGGGTTCGACAGCCCGAGGTGCCTCAGTTGGGAACTGAAGTGCCTCACTTCAAATCTGAGGCACCTTTGAGAGGATAAATACTGACAACCTAGGCTTTGGATCAGATAGAATTTGCTGCATCTGAGGCACCTCAGATATCCTATATAAGGAGTTCGAATTCAGCTGCTCTTTAACAACTTCTATTCTTCAACGCTTAAGCTCCTGTGATTATTCTGCTTCCTTATCTTCTTGTTGTAGCCTTGCTTCGATTGGACTATGCCGACCACTATCGGAAGACCGACGCCAACACACAAACCCGATCAAAATTCTTCTAAAAGTGTTGGGTAACGAAAGCTTTCAATTGTACTTATTTCATATATTTGTGCAAGGATAGTGTAGGGTGTTATGCTGATCCTATTCTTTGTATTTGACTACTCTATCGGGGGTTTCCGGGCTAACCAAAGAGGAGCTAAATCAGATCAACCCAAATAAAGCGCGAAGGAGCTCTAGGATAAGCTGATCGAGCTGCATAAAGGGACATGATGCCAAGGTAACCAAATGAGACTTAGTATTAAATAGATTATTTAATATAAAAATGTAGGATGGAGAAATGACAAGTCAACTTCATGCTCGGATCAAGGAGATAATGAACAAGCTCCACCTGATTGGACATCAACTAGAGAATCGGGATATAATAAGGTATGCACTCAATGCATTTCCTTTAAATACATTGTGGGCATCTATTATAGAACCCTACAAAATTTTGAGGAATCTTTCCAAACTTAAATTAGATGAATTCTTTTGTGAATTAGAATTGTATGAGTAGACTAATGCCAAACCTATTAGGATGTATATTAAAAGCCTAGCTTTTGTATGAACATCTATTTTGGAATAAGAATCACAATGGTCATGTGTTTGCATTTTATATTTGTTATATGTATGCAACTGTCTATTACTTTACATTGTAGATAACATGGTGTGAGGTGTCACACAGAAGATCATGTTATCAGTGCCTTGTGAATTATAAGTAGTGACTCACAACCGAGAAGGATTTAGACAAACCATTGGAATGGTTGTAGTGTAATTTGGTATTAGTCTATTTTGACTATAAAATTACACTAGTGCACTTTGTGTGTATTGAGCAGGTCCGATTTGAGGTGATTCGATTTATACTGACTATATAATGGAACAAGACCTCAGGTTATTATGGATGTACATGCTTTTAATCCTGATATAATAATGGGCATATGTACTTGATATTTTTTCTTTTTTTTGAAAAAGGTTCATATATATAATGTGCAAAGAGGCAACTGCCTCATTTAGCATGGGCAATACAACCAAGTTGGCCTAATATGGTCATACATCACTCACTCCTCATCAACGCATACATCATAGCAACAACAGGCCTGCATTCGGCCATACATCTCAAAAATTCAGCCACACATTCCTATATCTATCATGATACATCAAGACAAAACTAGTCATGTACCCATATATATCATAACCAGTCACCACACACTACTTACACAAGACTATCTTGAGGTTAAGTCCACAAATCTATGAACATGGATCTGCACCTTGCGAAAAACTCCATCAATGCTTGCGGGCGCACCTTCAAATATGCACTTGTTCCTTGTGTCCCATATGTGGTATATGATGCTAGAAACACCAAGATATCTTGCTTTAGCCATTCTTCCTTTGCCTTTATACTGCTACCCAATTTCTTGGAAAAACTTCCTCCACCGTTTTGAAAACACAATCAATGGTCAACCACTTCTTTAGCCTCGCCCAAAGCATTGTAGCATACTCACACCCAAAGAAAAGTTGGTCCATTGTCTCTTCCTCTTGCCGGCATATCACACATTGCTTGTTTTCTACGTAGTTCATTCTATCTGCCGTGCGTAACTTCCTTTGCACAAGTAGCCACATGGTAAATCTATGTTTAGGCATGATTTTCGGTCTCCATAATAGAGCTATCCACTTCGGCTTGTCCCCCATTTTCTTTAGAAAAGCATATGCTTGTCCCACATTACTTGATATTTTTTTCTTTAATTTACCAATGGACGAGATTTATTCGTTAAATCAATAGACCCGGTAAATTAGGAAATAATATTATTTACATGGTGTGTTGTTGATTATAGAAGGAAACCATGTCCTAATTATTTTAGGATGATGATGTCCCCTTGAGGAGCTCATAAAGATTATCATGTAAATCCTGCATGTGGACTTGGTTCGACATGATGATAAGGTTGAGTGGTACTACTAATGGAGTTATATATTAATTAATTAAATTGTTAGTAATTTAATTAATTAATGGAAATACGATATCTTAAACACGGGGAGAAAATGTACACATAATAAGAAGGAGCCCATATTTAATTATGGGGTTGGTGCGGTAGTTCAATAATAACCCATTAGTGGAGTGGGTTATTATTAACGGGTCGGGTTTAGGATCAGTTAGGAGACCAAAACCAACTCCTCCTCATGGTCTCAATTGTAGCGTATAAATACCTCATGAGTCATGAAACCAATATTGGTGCAGGAAGCACCATATCGAACCTTGTTTTGATATTGGCAAAGGATTCAAAGTTAAGTTTATTTGTGATCTAATAAAGTTACTTGAGTGTGCAGAAAGAAGTCCTGGCGAAGGAATGCTAGGCACCTGGCGAAGGACTGCTAGGAAACAAAGTCCTAGCGAAGGGCTGCTAGGCACCTGGCGAACGACTGCAAGGAAACAAAGTCCTAGCGAAGGGCTGCTAGACACCTGGCGAAGGACTGCCAGGAAACAAAGTCCTAACGAAGGGCTTCTAGGCACCTGGCGAAGGACTGCCAGGAAACAAAGACCTGGCGAAGGGCTGCTGGGCACCTAGCAAAGGATTGCTAGGAGTCGAAGACCTAGTGAAGGACTGCTAGGCACCAGACGAAGGACTGCTTGGAATCGAAGACCTAGCGAAGGATTGCTAGGCACCAGGCGAAGGACTGCTTGGAACCGAAGACCTGGCGAAGGATTGCTGGGCACCAGACGAAGGACTGCTTGGTACTGAAGACCTGGCGAATGATTGCTTGGCACCAGGCGAAGGACTGCTTGGTACTGAAGACCTGGCGAAGGACAGCTAGGCACCTGGCAAAGGACAGCTGGGCAAAAGTCCAACCGGAGGAGCCGATTGGCAACAGGTAAATTCTCCTGAGAGGAGTAGGTGAGGACGCGTTCCCTGTCGAGGGAACAGTAGGCGTCGGTTCGACCTAGGGCTCCATTTTGGAGACCCAAAGTCAGAACCAAGACAGCTAAGGCTGTATAAACCTAATATTTTATTGCTTTGTGTTGTTTTGGACTAACGTTGGATGCAGGACCGAAGGAATGTGACTCTGCAGCTCAGAACGCCCCAAAGGAGAGGGGCAAGCAGCTGGGCAGGGCACCCCCAGTGTCCCGGGCGCCCCCAAGGTCAAGGCAAAACAAGTTAAGCAATAAAACGCTTCGGAAGCTCACTGGGCGGGGCACCCCCGTGCTCCCGGGCTCCCCCGTGCTCCCGGGCGCCCCCGTGCTCCCGGGCGCCCCGGATGCTCCGGGCGCCCCGGGCTCAAGCCAACGAAGCGGATAAAGTCAAGCCAGCGAGAAGCCAGCGGACCGAGTCAACCCGGGCGCCCCCTGCGTCCCGGGCGCCCACAGTCAACTCTCAGCCCTATTTAAGTGGGATAAGGGCTGACCGAGACTTGTCCGGATCGACTGACACGTGGGGGGGGGGGCGCCCCCAACGTTCAGGGCGCCCCAGGAGGCTATAAATAGCCCCTCGACCCCAAGGCTTCAGACAACAATCTTTCCAACGCTTCTACGCTCTTCGACTCAAACGTGCTGCTCCAGAAACCTACCATTTCGAGATTCCAAGCGCCGACGACGACCCTCCACACCGAAGTACAATTCATACTGGGCGTTGATCACGAAGAGTAAAACTGTTATATTTACTGCAATTTACTTATACAATTCTTGTAAACCTTTTGCGCTCATATAGAATTGCCCACAGTAAACGGTCAACGACCGTGGGCCTTGGAGTAGGAGCCGACCGCGACTCCGAACCAAGTAAAACCGCTTGCGTTTTTGCGTTGTGTTTTAATTTTCCGCTGCGTAGTCTCTTATCTTTAATCTGAAACGTTTTACGATATTCACCCCCCCTCTATCATTATTCTCGATCCAACAACCAAAACCTAATCAAGCCTCTTATTCTTCTCTCTCTCTCTCTCTCTCTCTCTCTCTCTCTCTCCTAGGGTTGGCGCCAGCGCAAGCTACAAAGCGAAGGGGCGCAAGGGTTAAGGAGGAAGGAGAGATCATTCTTCTTCTTCTTCTTCTCTTCTCCTTCTTTGGGTGTGCGACATCAACAAGTCAAGAGGGGGTGACACAAGGGAGTAAGGGCCGGCGGTGTACCACTTGGTGGTGTTCGGCGCCGCAAGCAAGCAAGCGAAGGAGGGGGTGTGCGGCTAGGTTTTGGTGTGAAGGAGAGAATTCTTTCTCTTCTTCTTCTTCTTCCTCTCTTCTCTCCTTAGGGTGGCGCAAGGGAGGAGATCTTTCTCCTTTGGTGGTCGGCGCAAGCAAGAGGAAGAAGAAGGAGAGTTGTGGTGGTTTCGTTTCTTGGAAGACCGTCGCCCACATGACGTCCAAGAAGGGGATAGGAATACGATAGAAGATTGAGAGGTAAAACAAGAGGTATAACTTTTGTTTTCATGCTTAGTTTATTGTATTTTGTTTTTTCTCATGGACCCCGAATTGAACACAAGAATCGGCGATCCATAATTCGTCATCTATTCCATGGCTAATCGATAAAGGAGTTAGATTGCTTGAACAACAAGTTTGTTCAAGCGATCACTCAATCGAATAGCACGATGATGAAGTAGGTCGTTCGAAAAGTTTTCTTTCCATCCGGATTAGTTCTAGTTCGTTCGAAAAGTTTTCTATCCATCCGGATTAGTTCTAATCAATAGAATTTTTAATCCGGGGATATGGAGAGGAACCATAACCGAAACTACCAACAATTGGTATCAGAGACATGGTTTTCAGTTTTGTGTGTTTTGGATTCGGTTACTTTCATGCATTTCATATATGATTTATGCCGGATAATAGTAGGATGTGCAATAGGCTAACTTTGTGGTTGCAGGCATATGATCCAATTATTATGGCTGTGTGATTGTGTATGATGTTGTGTGTGATTGTATATATTATTTGAATCCTCGGGGTTGACGAGACTATTTGTATTTAATTGTGTAATTAAATATGGTAAATGTTAGCCGCTTGTTTTAATTTATTTTGATCTAGATTTTATGTACACTCCTTTGTGGAGTATAGGATCGATGGATGTAAATTAAAATTTTTCTCGACTCGGATCTTCTTGCTTGAGCACGGCTAAAGGAGGAGGAGGAGACGAGGTGACAACACGACTGGAGGCGTATTGGAGAACAAAAGCCATAATAGTTGGAAATTTAGATTTTCATATTTATTGCTTGTTGTTTAATATGCTTGTTGTGCATGCTTGTTAAAAATTCCTCGGTTTTAAAAATTAAAAATAACTAAGTGGGTGAGGGAATCTTTGAGTCCCGTGGTCTCCATTACTAATTTGATAAGTGATGCATACAAACTTGCACGTTGGCTCTGAGTGTATTCCTCGACATCAGATGAGTTTATTTTGTGGATCACTAGATCAAATATGATTTTAGGAAATTATTTAGGAGCGTGTGATCTTCCCCATCAGAAGGGACATAATCCTAGATACATGACTTAGTATCGTGTAATGGTGTACACTTAGATGCAATTAATAGTATCCTCCCCATCGGAGTCACTGCTATTATTTGTATGACCGAAGATAAACTTGTTAGATCGTGGCGCCCAACTAGAGGGGGGGGGTGAATAGTTGCTTTCGATTTTCTCTACAAATATTGTTAGGCAAACATAAATAAAAATAATAAAAACGATAAGAACAATGCTAACACCTTCGTTTACTTGGTATCCACCTCAGAGAGGTGACTAATCTAAGGATCTACATGCACGCACAAGCTCCACTATGAAAAACCTCCTTCATGGTAGAGAAAACCTTTACAAGGTTGTCCTCTTCCTCTTTACAAGATGGAAATGAGAATGAGAGGAAGAGCTAAGGACTTTTAGCACAAACAACACAATGGTACCCTCAAGAACCGTCCCTTTGACTTGTCCAAAAGTCACCATTTAAATAGAGTAAAGGACAACTCCAAAAGCTGTCCAGCCCGATACCAGTCGACTGGCCCCGCCTTAATAGCTAGCCAACGGCTAGTTTTCGGGGTTACCAGTCGACTGCCCCATGGGCAGTCGACTGATGTTACTGTGATTTCAATTCCTCTGCTAGCAGTCGACTGCCTTTCTCCCAGTCGACTGCCCAACTTACAAAATCACTCCTCCTCACTCCGACGACCCTCCTTCACGTGTGCCTTCAAGTATACTCCCTTGGCTTGCCCCTTGAAATCATCGTCCACCGGCTACCGTCCCTCGGATGCGCACGCAAGCCCTCGGCTTGCCTCCATGCCACCCTTCACGTGTGCCCTTTGAAGTCCACTTCCCGGCTTGCCCTTGGAGCTCTCTTCCCTCGGCTCTCGTCCCTCGGATGTGTCCTCCATGTGTGACTCACCAAGTCCTGCAAGACTCATTCACACATATTAAAACAAATAACACCCTAACCTTAACCATATTGACACACACACATCAAAATCATGATCTCCCCGATCATACTTGGGCCGATTGCCCCAACAATCTCCCCCGTTTTGATGTGTGACAATATGTTTAAGTTAGGGAAAAATAACAGCAAACAACAGCAATTGAAAATACAAACATAGTAAAAAACAAGAGGTAACCTCCCCCTTAACCTATGCCCTCTCCCATTTTCAATTTTCATCATAAACCAAGGTTAAACCAAAAGTTAAGTTACAAACCTAACTTAAACCTCCCCATTCTCCCCCTTTGACACCATCAAAAGGATTGCCCGAAGCAATATTAACCAATGGCATCAAATAGAAGAATTTTCCTTTTCAGAAAAACTCCCAGTGTTCTGAAATCAGTTGTATCAGTCGACTGCCCCAGAGGGCAGTTGACTGATACTCTGCAGTCTGATTTTTCAGGTTTCTGAGCTGAATTTCAAAAACTCACCAATAATTCCAAAAAATTTCAAAAATTTGGAAACATGTTTCATATGATATACTCTAACAGGGAAAAATATAATTTCATGAAAAATCCAAACATGTTTGACTTTTTGACAAAAGTTCAAATTTCTTGAAAAACTCTAACTTTGTATCAAAGTTCCAACCTAGTTTTGAAATCATATATATTTTAAACTTATGACATAACACATACATTACAGAAATATTTTCAAATTGTTTAAAATGTCCAACTATGATCTTTGGGCAAGATGTCCATTAATTAAACATTTGCTTTCCCCATAGTTGGTATATTTTCAATAATGTGATACATCTAATAACCCAACAATATGCCATAAGCATAAGTGAATCATTTGTATCATCCTAAGGAATCATGTACCACCTTCCTATTGTATTACTCCAAGGTCACTCCTATACTTCTACAAAACACATACCAAGTCCCCTTCTTAAGGATGTGAATTCCACTTCGGGAAGAGGCTTGGTAAATATGTCGGCAATGTTTGACTTTGACTCAACATAATGTAATTCTATGTCTCCCCTTGCCACATGATCCCTAATGAAGTGATGTTTCACTTCAATGTGTTTTGTCCTAGAATGATGTACCAGATTTTTAGTCAAATTAATAGTACTTACATTGTCACATAAAACCTTGACCTTGAAGTAATGTAGCTCATAATCCTTTAAGGTATGCATGATCCAAAGTAGTTGAGACACACAACCACCCATGGCTACATATTCGGCCTCCGTTGTTGATAAGGCAACACATGGTTGCTTCCTACTAATCTAACTAACTAAAGATGACCCAATAATAAGACATCCTCCACTAATACTCTTCCTATCTAGTTTACAACCCGCATAATCCGAATCGGTGTATCCAAAAAGTTCAATATTTGGAGTTCTAGGATACCAAAGCCCGACATTAAGAGTACACTTTATATACCTTAAGATCCTCTTTACTACCACTAGGTGAGACTCTTTGGCACATGATTGATACCTTGCACACATACCTACTGCAAATAATATATCCGGTCTACTAGCGGTTAGGTATAACAAGCTACCAATCATGCTCCTATATTGTTTTCGGTCTACTACTTTTCCTTCAAGATCACTATCCATTTTGACATTTGTTCCTATAGGAGTAGATGCTACCTTAGCATTTTCTAATCCAAATTTCTTTATGATTTCCCTAGCATATTTGGTTTGAGACACATGAGTCCCTTCATTTGTTTGTTTGACTTGTAATCCTAAAAAGAAAGTCAATTCTCCCACAAGACTCATCTCAAACTCCTTTTCCATACATTTAATAAACTCATGAAGAAATTCACTTTTGTTGACCCAAAAATAATATCATCAACATACACTTGGGCCACAAAGATATTCTTATCCTTAGATTTTAGGAATAAGGTTGGATCAATTGTACCTCTCCTAAAACCCTTGGATACTAAGAATAATGAAAGTCTTTCATACCAAGCCCGGGGAGCTTGTTTAAATCCATACAAGGCTTTTTTTAGTTTGTAGACATAAATAGGGTAGTTTGGGTTTTCAAATCTGGGTGGTTGCTCTACATACACTTCTTCCTTAATGACCTCATTAAGGAATGACGACTTCACATCCATTTGGTGAAGTGTGAAACCCATGTGAGCGACATATGCTAATAAAATCCTAACGGGGGCATATGTCTCATCATAGTCAAGACCCTCAACTTGATTAAGCCCCCTTGCTACCAACCTAGACTTGTTTCTAGTAATTTTTCCTTGATCATCTAACTTGTTCCTAAAGACCCATCTTATGATGACAATGGTACAATCATTGGGTCTAGGAACCAACTCCCATTCTTCACTCCTTTCAAATTGATTCAATTCTTCTTGCATGGCTAGAACCCAATTCACATCACTTAAAGCTTTATCAATAGATTTTGGCTCAAGTTGGGAAATCAAGGCAATTTGACTACTATATTCCGTAAAGTAAGACCTAGTCCTCACCCCTTGGGTAACATCTCCAACTACTTGGTCAATGGGATGATCTTGGTGGTGCCTTAAGGTCCTAGAGGTTATGGGCCCATTTATTACATGATGATCATCCTCCAATGCACTTCTCCCTCCCCCTTGATCAATGCCCCCAAATCTAGGTATTGAATTTCTTGGGTAAGGGGTTGACTTTCTTCTATGTCCTTATCAATAGAAGATTTCCTAGGGTAAGTGCTAGTTGACTCATCAAAATCCACATTGGATGACTCCTCAATTACCTTAGTCCTTTTGTTATACACTCTATATCCCCTACTAGTGGATGAATATCCAACCAAGATCCCCTCATCCGCCTTAGATTCAAATTTCCTCAAATCATCCTTGGTGTTTAAAATGTAGACCTTACACCCAAAAACTCTAAAATAGTGAATTTGTGGAATTCTCTCATTCCACAACTCAAATGGAGTTTTCCCTAAAAACCTATGAATTAAGACCCGGTTTTGGATGTAACAAGCGGTATTTACCGCTTCGGCCCAAAAGTAGCTAGGTAGAGAATAAATATTAAGCATAGTCCTAGCGGATTCTTGTAATGCCCTATTTCTTCTTTCTACCACACTATTTTGTTGAGGGTTCTTGGACATGAAAATTCATGTTTGTACCCATTTTCTAAACAAAATTGTGAGAAATTTGAATTTTCAAATTCCCCACCATGGTCACTCCTAATTTGGTTGATCTTGAGGTGTTTCTCATTTTCAACCCGTTTACTAAATCCTACAAATATTTCTAAAGTGTCATCCTTATGTTTCATGAAATACACCCATGTATATCTAGAAAAGTCATCTACAATTACCAAACAATATTTACTTCCTATTATTGAAGTGTGCCATGACAATCAAATAAGTCTAAATGCAATAACTCTAAAGGTAAAGAAGTGCTAGTTAAGGTTTTACCTTTGTGTGATGATTTAGATTGCTTACCCTCTTGGCACGCATCACACATCTTATTCTTTTATACTTGATCAATAGGAGCCCCTTCACCAACTCCATCTTGGCAACTCTTGCAATGTTCTTCATATTAATGTGCCCAAGCTGCCGATGCCACAACCATCCTTCTTCTTCTTTGGATATGAAACACTTAGGAGAAATGTTAGAAGCATAAGAAAGATTAAGGTAGTAAAGGTTTGCTTCTCTATATCCTTCTAACATGATAGTTTCGGAGCCATTTTGTCTAATTAAACATTTCTTAGCATGGAACTCAACCTGATACTTGGCATCACAAAGTTGACTCACACTAAGCAAATTAAATTCTATATCCCTAATTAAAAGTACTTTATGAATTGTGATTGTAGGAGATACCTCAATGATGCCCCTACCAATGATTTTGAGTTTCCCACTATTTCCGAATGACATGGTTCCTTCTCTTAGATAGCTAATGGTGGTGAATTTGCTTACATCTCCGGTCATATGCCTTGAACACTCGCTATCCACTATCTACATTTTTGAGGCTTTCTTCACCTTCACCTAAACAACACGGAAAACACAAGCTTTTGGTACCCAAATGCTAGATCCACAAACATCATTTAAATATTTCTTAGGTACCCATGCCTTCTTTACATTTCCCTTAACACCTTGCTTCCTAGAGGCACCCTTCCTACCCATAAGTGAAACAAATGCCACCTCCTTGATTTTGGGTCTATAACCTATCCCGACCTTGTTATACACGACTCTTTGACTATTGATGATCATGTCAAGACTTCTAGAGCCAACTTGAAATTTTTCAAGAACCTTGGTGAGGTCTTCTACCTTTTCCCTTAGCTCCTTATTTTCCTTTTCTAAACATGAATCATGTGAAATGGAAGAGGATACATGCACATTGTTCTTAAGTTTCATGGATTCTAATTTGAGCATGCAAACTTCATTTTTTAATTTCTTAACCTTCTTTCTAGCCTTAGCTAAATCATCATTTGTACTAGCAATTATTTTAACAAGCGTAGAGGTGGGTAAGTTATATACCTCACTTACCGACACATCGGATTCCGATGATGAGCCTTCACCTTCACTTGAACTCCCTTGTTCCTCATCACTTAACTCCTTTTCATCTTTGGATGACTCCAAGTTGTCCATTCCCATTAATACGAAGTGTGACACATGATCTTCTTCTTCCTCTGATGAAGATGGATCATCCCAAGCAACTTTGAGGCTTGTGGCACTCTTTTCTTTTCCCTTGGATTTCTTCTTCTCACCCTTCTTCATCTCCTCCTTCTTTTCTTCTCTTTTCTTTAATTGTAGATACTCATTCTTCATGTGCCCCTCTTGATGACAATTGTAGCAAATAATTTTCTTACCCTTTCTCTTACTCTTTGAACCTTTCCTATCATAAGACTTGTTAGAAAAACTTTTAAAAGTTCTTCGTATTTTCATTACCATGTAGGCTTCTTGGTCACTATCCATTGAAGTGCTCGATTCTTCCGAATCGGATGATGATGAATAGACGACCTTCTTCTTTTCCTTCTTCTTTTTTCCTTTCCTTTTCTACAACAAACGCTAAACCCTTCTCTTTAGTAGAAATGTTAGCTTGTTTATGCAATTCGAATTCACAAAATAAATCATCTAATTTGACCAAAGAAAGATCCCTAGATACTTTGAAAGCATCAACCATGGATGCCCACAAAGTAGTTCTAGGGAAAGATTGTAGTACGTACCTTACAATATCCCTATTTTCAATCTTCTCACCAATGACATGGAGTTCATTGATGATTTCTTTGACCCTTCCATATAGTTGACTTACCGTTTCATTGACCTTCATTGTGAGCGATTGTAGTTGTGCTACCAAGAGGTCCTACTTGGCCCTCCTAGACTCATTTGACCCTTCATTGAGTTCGATGAGTTTCTCCCATAGTTCCTTCGCGGTTTTGAATGACCCCACTTTGTTTAGTTGCTCTTTTGATAATCCGCATTGAAGCGTCGTTGTGGCCTTTGCATTAGCTTGAGCCTTTCTCATGATTTCTTTTGACCAATTTCTTCTAGGAAGAGGCTCTCCTCCTTTCGCTCCTTGGCACTTTGAATCCGTCTACAACACTCAACCAATTTTCGATGTCATTCATAAGGTAATACTCCATCCTACCTTTCCAATAGGCAAAGTCATTGCCGTTGAAGAACGGTGGCCTTGCAGTGCTATAACCCTCTTGAAACGCCATTTTCTTGAATGCTCCGATCGACGGTTAGTTCTTTTGAAATGAATCGGCTCTGATACCACTTGTTAGATCGTGGCACCCAACTAGAGGGGGGGGGGGTGAATAGTTACTTTTGATTTTCTCTACAAAAATTGTTAGCCAAACCCAAATAAAAACAATAAAAATGATAAGAACAATGTTAACACCTTCGTTTACTTGGTATCCACCTCAGAGAGGTGACTAATCCAAGGATTCACACGCGCGCACAAGCTCCACTATGAAAAACCTCCTTCAAGGTGGAGAAAACCTTTACAAGGTTGTCCCTCTTCCTCTTTACAAGATGGAAATGAGAATGAGAGGAAGAGCTGAGGACATTTAGCACAAACAACACAATGGTACCCTCAAGAACTGTCCCTTTGACTTGCCCAAAAGTCACCCTTTAAATAGAGTAAAGGACAACTCCAAAAGCTGCCCAGCCGATACTAGTCGACTGCCCTTGGGGCAGTTGACTGTGTTGGGGTTGCAAGGTTGCAAACATAGTCCACATCGAAAACACATGGGAAAGGTCATAGGCTTATAAGGAAAAAAAAATCTCCATTGGTATGAGGTCTTTTGGGAGAGCCCAAGAGCAAAACCATGAGGGTTTAGGCCCAAAGTCGACAATATCATACTATTATGGAGATATCTAAATTCCTTTCGGTCCTAACAAGTGGTATCAGAGCTAGGTTGCTCTTCACCGGACTAACCGCCGGAAAAAGCACGAGCTAGAGCCATGATCCAGATCTAACCATGTGGGTTAAGCCTTAAATAAAGGATGTGTGAACTCCCGTGTCTTGATCAAGAGGACCAGACACCAGGCAGGTCGGGTGGACCGAGGGACAGAAAGTCCTACTGGGTTAAGGATCAGACATCAAACGGAAAGGGTTTCCGCTTGAGGAGGGGCTTGTGGTCCTTTGTTTGAGGGGGGGGATTGTTGGGGTTGCAAGATTGCAAACATAGTCCCACATCGAAAACACATGGGAACGATCATAGGCTTATAAGGAAAAAAGATATCTCCATTGGTATGAGGCCTTTTGGGAGAGCCCAAGAGCAAAACCATGAGGGCTTAGGCCCAAAGTGGACAATATCATACCATTGTGGAGATATCTAAATTCCTTTTGGTCTTAACAGACCGACCCCGCCTTAATAGCTAGCCAACGGCTAGTTTTCGGGGTTACCAGTCAACTGCCCCATGGGCAGTCGATTGATGTTACTGTGATTTCAATTCCTCTGCTGGCAGTCGACTGCCCAGTTTACAAAATCACTCCTTCTCACTCCGACGACCCTCCTTCATGTGTGCCTTTAAGTATACTCCCTTGGCTTGCCCCTTGAAGTCCTCTTCGACCGGCTACTATCCCTCGGATGCACACGCAAGACCTCGACTTACCTCCATGTCACCCTTCACGTGTTCCCTTTGAAGTCCACTTCCCGGCTTGCCCTTGGAGTTCTCTTCCCTCGGCTCTCGTCCTCGGATGTGTCCTCCATGTGTGACTCACCAAGTCCTGCAAGACTCATTCGCACATATTAAAACAATATAACACTCTAACCTTAACCATATTGACACACACACATCAAAACCATGATCTCCCCGATCATACTTGGGCCGATTGCCCAACAAAACCAACTATTAATTTATTTGTTAAAAAGTAAGGTTGACAAGATAATAAAATTAATGGGTAAAACCTCCTGTTACAAATGTTCGAATTAGTATATGTCCACACTATCATGACATACGAAATTCACGGTGTTTTGAGGTGTTGATGATTTTAAAATTTTATTGTCTGAGGAATCAATATTATTTTAAAATCTAATGTTTTGACTATTGTGATTCTCAGGATTTTTCAAAATAGCTTTCAATCCCCTTGCTGTGATTTTAAAAGAAAATAAACTTACTGGTCCTGACTATATTGATTGGAAAAAGAACTTGGATATTGTCTTGACTGCTGAGGAGTACAAATTTATACTCTTTGAGATATGTCCCGCTAAGCCTAGTGATAATTCTAGTGAAGAGGAGAAAGAGAGTTATAGGAAATGGGTAAAGGCGGATGAGATGGCGCTGTTAGGATGTATACTAAAAGCCTTGCTTTTGGTTAGAATACATTTACATTTTAAAGAGAATCGCAAAATCACACAGTGCATGTTTATATTAGTATATACATAAAATGTCTAATACTTGGTTAGGTCTGATTTATCTTAACCATAGAATTACACTTGTATACTTTGTGTACATTGAGTATGACCAAAAGAGAGGTCATCCAGTTTTGTACTAACTTCGTAAATTGGATAAGACCTCCGATAAATATTATGGAGTACGATGTTTTAATCCCGAAATAATAACGGGCACGTATAATTATATATTATTTCTTTGACTTACCAAAGGGTGAGATTCATTCTATTAAATCAATAAGCTTGGTAAATTAAGAAATAATATTAATTATATGGCATGCCGTTGATTATTGACAGAATCTATGTCCTGGTGAGTCGGGATGATGATGCCCCCTTGGTGAGCTCAAAAGGGTCGTCATGTCAAATCTTGCAAGTGGACTATGGTCCGACATGATGAAAAGGTTGAGTGGTACTAATTAAGGATTAAGAGGATAATTAATTTAATTATCAGTAAATTAAATTAATTATTGGGCATTCGATATCTTAAACATGGGGAGATGGATGACTCGTAATATGTGAAGCCCATATGAAAATATGGGGGTTGGTGCGGAAGTACAATGAGATCCTTTAGTGGAATGGATCACCATTAATGGATCGAGTTTGGATCCATTAGCGGGCCAAGAACCAACTTCTCCTCATGCTCCCTATCTTAGCCCTATAAATACCCCATAGGAGTCATGATACAAGGCTTAATGAATTAATCCATAATTAATTAGAAATTTTCCAATTAATTAAAACCCTTACCTCTCTCTCTTTCCCACACCCTCTCTCACCTAGGGCGCCGGCGGCCGGTGGACCTCCTCCTCTTCTTCCTTGGTTTTCTTCTCTTCTTTCAAGGCTACTGCCGATCATAGAGCAAGGGATGAGTCATCTCCAACCCTTGGTGGCGCGCGGCAAGGAGGGAGGAAGGGAAACTCGGCGGCGCAAGGTGAAGAGGTCGGCGCCGGCGGTGGTGAAGAAGAGAAGCTTCTCTTCTCTTTTTCTTCCACTTTCTTCTTCTATATCTTCTGCGGGGATGTACACAGGACAAGGAGAAGCTCTCTTCTCTTATGTGGTGAGCAGAAGTAGAGGAGGAAGAAGGGTGTGGCGCCGGCGAGGGTGGTTTCTCCTTTGGTGCTTGTCGTCGGAAAAAGGAGAGGCCGGAGGAGTCCATCTTCCTTGCGAGCTTTTGGCCGTGAGATAGGAAGAGAACACAGAGATTGGCACAGGCTATGGTGAAGGAGAGGAGCTCCTCTTCTCAGCTTCATCAACTCTTTTCCTTGAAGGGGCGCCGACGGTGAGCCAAACCCTAACCCTAGGGTTTGGTGTTTGGCGCAAAGGAAGGAAGAGAGAAAGTATTGATTGGACGCCTTTGTGGCTCCATGTCTTGGTAGATCATCACCCACACGATGTCTAGGAGGGGAAGGTCATAAGGTAGAAGACTGCGAGGTAAATGACGAGGTATAACTCTCCCGAGCTCCGTTTTACTTTTGCTAAGTTTTATTGTGCCATGATTTTATGCCTTGTCATTTCATGTATGTTTGTTAATTATTTTGATTGGTTTCATGGATAATAATTAACTAACTGGGCCCTGAAGATAAACACAAAAATCGACGATCCAATCGTCATCTTTTCCATAGTTAATTAATCCGGAAAGTTACAAAGCCTTAACCTTGGTTTTGGCTAAGTTATAACTTGGATTAATTAACACGACGATGAGATGGTCTTTAGAGGGACAGGTCTCTATTCAAATTAAATTTTTAATCCGTAAACATATAGTGGTCTCTCAGGTACGACCCCGTTGTTGTCTTGGAAATCGCCAGGCTATACCTCCCAATAGGCGCAGTGTTACATTTTGGCTTCCATGTCAAATGTGCTGCAACATCAGCATCAGGTCTTTGCTACTGCCTATGACATGATGCTCAATCTCATGGAACTCTTTGGACACTAGAATCGGGTTGCTACGTAAGAGGCTATGAGAAACTTAATGACGACCACCATGGCTGAGGGAACACCCGTGAGGGATCATGTTCTCAAGATGATGGCTCATTTGAATGAGATGGAAGTCCTTGGAGCTGAAATTGATAGGGAAACCCAGGTCAATATCATTCTCTAGTCACTACCCAGGAGTTTTGAGCAGTTTCGCCTGAATTACAATATGAACAAAAGGACATATTCGTTGGCGAAACTTTTTACAGAACGTTAGGCAGCAAAGGGGATATTTCGTCAAAGTGAGCAAGCTTATGTTGCTGAAAACATTTCTGTTTCTAAGCCAAAAGGTGGTAAGAAGAAGAAGAAACAAGTTGGTTCGGCAAAGAAAGCAGCTGGATCTCAAAGCGGAGTGAAGAAGCCGAAAGGCAAGTGCTTCACATCTAAGCAGACTGGGCATTGGAAGGTGGACTGTCCCCGTCGAAAGGAGAAAAATCAAGGGGTTCCAAGAAACCAGATGACTAGCTGAGGGCGAGATTACCGTCTACATGGGCAATGATACGGAGGTGGAGGCTATTGCAGTGGGAGATGTTTATTTATCTTTTGAAAAATAGTAAATGTTTGATTTTAAGAAGTTATCTTTACGTACCTTCTTTTAGAAAAAATTTAATTTCAGTTTTTAAATTATTTATAGATGGATATTATATTTTTTTTAATGACAAAGTTGTTATCAAAAGGAATAGAGAGATTATCTGTTCTGGTGCGTTAGTTGGCAATTTGTATACTTTTAATCTAATAACTCCCACGATGCAAATATAAATTAATAACACGTCTTCTAAATCCTAATAAGAGGAAAGAACCTTCAAAAATGAACCAAACATATCTTTGGCATCTAAGGTTGGGTCATATTAACTTGAGTAGAATTCAAAAGTTGATAGTCGATGGACCTTTGGGTTCATTGGTGATGGAAGACTTCCCAACCTGCGAATCTTGCTTGGAACGAATAATGTCCAAGAGACCTTTTAAGGCCAAGGGGTATAGAGCCAAAGAAGTGTTGGAATTGGTTCATTCTGATTTGTGTGGTCCTATGTCTATCCAGGCAAGAGGTGGCTTTGAATATTTCATCTCATTTATAGACGATTATTCAAGATATGGATACATTTACCTGATGCGCCGTAAGCCTGAGTGTTTTGACAAGTTCAAAGAATACAAGGCTGATGTGGAGAAACGTCATGGTAAAAGTATCAAGACAGTACGGTCTGACCGTGGTGGTAAGTACCTCTTGAGAGAGTTTAGGAGTTACTTATGAGAGGCAGGGATTCAATCCCAATTGTTCGCACCTGGTACACCCCAACAAAACGGTGCGGCAGAGTGATGGAATAGGACTCTTATATAGATGGTTAGATCGATGATGAGTTATTGTAAATTACCGAATTTGTTCTGGGGGTATGCTTTGGAATCGACAGTGTATATTCTGAACTTGGTACTTTTTAAATCAGTATCCTCTACTCCCATAGAATTGTGGAATGGGCGTAAGCCTAGTCTGAGACATATTCGGATTTGGGATAGTCCAACACATGTGCTGAAGGGAGACGCTGATAAGTTGGAATCTCGTACAGAAGTACGCTTGTTCGTAGGCTATTCTAGAGGAATGAAAGGTGGTTTGTTTTATAGTCCTAAAGATCAGAAGGTCATCGTTAGCACAAATGCCTGATTTTAAGAAGAGGACTATGCAATGAACCACAAGCCCATGAGTAAGATTGTTTTAGAGGAAGTAAGAGTGGAAGTTCCTACTTCAGTACAAATGGTATAGGAGGATATTGTTGGTGCAGACATCACCCAAGTCGAACCTGTGTTTTGATAATGGCAAAAGGGTTCAAAAGTTAAGATATTATGTTGATCTAACATGTTCACTAAGAAAACAGGAAAAGAAGTCCTATGTACACTGGGCATGAAGTCCTGGTCGAGGACTGGGCATGAAGCCCTGGCAAGGAGCTGGGCACCAAAGACCTGCTCGGAAGGTGGGCACGAAGTCCTGGTCAAGGAGCTGGGCACGAAGCCCTGGCAAGGAGCTGGGCACGAAGACCTGCTCGGAAGGTGGGCACGAAGACCTGCTCGGAGGGTGGGCACGAAGACCTGGTCAGGTGCATCGGGCAAAAGTCCAACCGGAGGAGCCGGTTGACAAAAGATAAATTCTCCCGAGAGGAGTAGGTGAGGACGCGTTCCCGGTCGAGGGAACAGTAGGCATCGGTTCGACCTAGGGTTCTATTTTGGAGACCCAAAGTCAGAACCAAGACAGCTACAGTTGTAAAATTCACTAACGTTCTTGCTTTATTATGTTTGGTACTAACCCTGGATGCAGGACCAAAAGAACGAGTCTCTGTAGCTCAGAACGCCTCAAAGGAGTGAGGCAGCAGCTGGGTTGGGTGCCCGGGAGGTCCAGGGCGCCCTAAGTAAAGCCAAACATGAGTTCAGCAAAAGTACGCTTCGGAAGCATACTTGGCGGGGCGCCCCCATACTCCCGGGCGCCCCCGTGCTCCCGGGTGCCCCGGAGGCTCAGGGCGCCCCGGGCTCAAGCTAACGAAGTGGATAAAACTTATCCAGCCGAGAAGCCAGCGGATCGAGTCAACCAGGGCGCCCCCAGCGTCCCGGGCGCCCCCAGCGTCCCGGGCGCCCCCACAGTCAACTCTCAGCCCTATTCGTGTGGGATAAGGGCTGACCGAGAGTTGCTCGGATCCGGTGACACGTGGGGGGGGGGCGCCTCCAACGTTCAGGGCGCCCCGGGAGGCTATAAAAAGCCCCTCGACCCCAAGGCTTCAATCATCACTGCTTCCAACGCCAATACGCTCTTCTACTCAAGCGCTCTGCTCCGGAAACCTCCCAGCTCGAGATACAAGCGCCGACGACGTCCCTTTGCTCCGAGATACATTCCACACCGGACGTCGGTAACGAAGAGCTGTCCTTTTATGTTTACTGTAATTCAATTGTAATATCTGTTTGTAAACCGTTTTGCGTACATATAGAATTGCCCGTAGTAAACGGTCAACGACCGTGGGCCTTGGAGTAGGAGCCGACCGCGACTCCAAACCAAGTAAAATCTTGGTGTTTGTGTGTTGTTTAGTTTTAATTTTTCCGCTGCATATTCTCTTTTTCAATCCGAAACAATTTACGATATTCACCCCCCTCTATCATTTTCTCTCGATCCAACAAGTGGTATCAGAGTGGGGAAGCTCAAAATTGGTGCACCCACTAGTTTGAGAATTTTTCAGATTTTTACGAAATCTTTTTAATTTTTTATCGTTCAAAATTTTTTCATCGTTAATCGAGGTTGGTGCAACACCCCTCGATAAATATTCTTTTACTTCCCGCACTACTAATCCAAGACCAAGTCTTGGGACAGAGTTTTCCTTTCTTTTCTATCTTTTTCAGATAAAATCCTTAAATGGCCATGCAAGAAGGCTTCAGCACCGCAAGGCCACCGCTTTTCAGTGGGGAGGACTTCTCCTACTGGATGATCAGAATGGAGGTCCACCTAAAACTTAGGTGGACATGTGGATAATCATCCAGTCCGGACTGGAAATACCAAGGAATGCTGACGGAGTACAACAGTCTTACACTGAATGGGACGCTGCACTTATAAAGAAAATAGAAGCCGATGCCAAAGCGACCCAAAAACTCCAATGCGGCCTAACCAAAGAGGAGCTGAACCGGGTGGGTCCATTCAACAGCGCCAAAGAACTCTGGGGTAAGCTGATCGAGCTGCACGAAGGAACTTCAGATACTCGAATTAGCAAGAGAGATCTCCTCCTGAACAAGCTGTACACGATCAAAATGAACGACAACGAAACAACAGCTCAACTCCACGCCAGAATTCAAGAGTTAATGAACGGACTACACACCATTGGTCACAAGGTAGAAAACCGTGACCTAATAAGGTACGCTCTTACTGCTTTCCCAAGAAACACCTTGTGGGCATCTATGGTAGATGCATACAAGGTTTCAAGGGACCTTTCAAAAATCAAATTAGATGAACTGTGTTCAGAACTTGAGTTACATGAGCAGACTAACTGCACCCTGACCGAGAAAGGCATTGCCTTTATTGCAGGTAAAGCTGGAAAGATATCCAAGAAGAAACCTCAACCTGCACCCGAGTCTGATTCAGACTCAGACTCAGAAGACGACGAAGGAGATCGACTTAAGCTGGTCCGACTGGCCCGGAACTACTACAAGGAATTGAAGAATCAATCCAACAGAAGAAAAGCCAGCCGAAAGAAGGATGATCAAGCTGAATCAACTATGAACAAATCAAGTGTGACTTGCTTCGAGTGCAACAAAAAGGGACATTTCAAATCTGAATGCCCTAACCTAAAAGAAGCCAAGAAAGCACTTCAGGCAACGTGGGACGAGTCCTCCTCCGAGGAAGAAGAAGAGGCCCCACAGTCTAACCTGCTCACACTAATCGCCTCAGAAGAAAACGAGACCGAGTCAGAATCAGAGTCGGATGACGGCAAACTCACTTTTTCAGAAAATGGCGAAATAACTGTAAGTGGTTTTTCTAGAATGCAATTATGCGAATTAATTTCTTATCTTTCTCGAGATTTGACAAAAGCCAAAATCCGAGTCGAGTCTCTCAGACAGGAAGTAAAACTCCTGAAAGAGAAAGCAGACTCTGAACCCTTAACTGAGAAGGTTCAAGAAGGAACCTCTGCTCAAGTTGAAAAACTTGAATCAGAGAACTCTTTCTTGAAAACTCAAGTTAAGGATCTTAGAGCTGCCTTAGAATGATTCACTTCTGGTTCCAAGGGTCTTGACATGATTCTTGGAAAATAGAAGTCGGTTCTAAATCGATCCGGGTTGGGCTATAGAACCAAATCTAGACAAAGATCCTACTATGTTGTACTGAACCAGTCCAGAGCTAAAGTTCAAGCATGGGTACCTAAACTGTGCCTGGACAAACAAACTGGATCAAATCAGTATTGGATCCCCAAGGACAAGATTCACATCTTGCCGAACCATTACCGCGGCTTTAGTCCAGGGGGAGCCAAATTAAAAACAATATTTATAATTAGATAAATCTCTATTCTTGTTTTAAATTGCATGCTTGCTTGTCTATTTAATTTCTGCAATTTACCATGCTTAGACTTAGGAATGGTTAGTTTAAGGACTGAACCAACTTAACTGAAATTTGAACAACATAGTATTGGGTGGCGGTGAGATGATAGTACGTTAGGGAAACCAATTCTAATAAGGTCAAGTATACTCTACTTGGTCTCTTTAGACTGGTGAAACTAGCCGAAGCTACCGATCCAAGACCCAAACTAGTTAGACCAGAATTTTTCAAAAAATAATTTTGAAAATGAAATTTCATTAAAAGGCTTTGTCAAGGAAAGGGTTGATGATCCAATAAGGCTACGACCAAAGAAGGCCTAGTGCCTCGCCAAGACCTGGAAGCCAATTTTTGAAATTCAAATTCAAATTATTCTTTGTCAAATTTGAATCTAATACAAATTTTCAGGTAAGTGTAGATTCAAACATTTTTTTAACACAAAATCAACTATTTTTAAAATTAATTCAATTTTTTTTATAAATCATAATTTTTCAAAATAATTCTATCTACCAAAACCTGTCTCACAAAACCTATAAGACTAACGTGATTGATAACCCTAGATTTGGGTGAGACAGACTAGGCTGTGAAAATCAATTTAAGCTATTCCTGGTTCTAATTGGATCCAAATCAACAAAACTCTTTATGTGTAGGAACATAAAGATTTGGACCAATGGATGTTGGATAGTGGTTGCTCCAGACACATGACTGGGGATAAATTGAAATTCACCAAACTCAAGCTCAAAACCTAGGCTCAGTAGCATTTGGCAACAATGCTACTCAAGGTGATTGGGTCAGGTAATATTGAACTTAAATCTGACTTTGTTATTAAGAAAGTTCTTTTGGTTGAAAATTTTAAATTTAAATTGCTTAGTATAAGTCAATTATGCGATTCTAGTTATATAGTTACTTTTAACAATTCTAACTGCCTGATTAGAAACCTGCAAGACTCAGAAATCATGCTTTAGGGCACTAAAAAAAATAATGTTTACACTATAAACTTAGCTCTAGTACCTAAATGCATGTTAACTCAGTTAGAACAATCAAACCTCTGGCATAGGAGTCACACTAATCTGAGAATTATTTCAAAAATCACCCATCTTAGCCTAATTAAAGGTATCCCTAAAATTAAGTACCATGAAAACATAATATGTGAATCATGTAATCAAGGTAAACAAACAAGGTCTAATCACAAACTAATTCAATCTGATCTAACTCAAACCACACTTGAGCTCCTGCACCTTGACCTATTTGATTCACATGGAGCCAAGTCACTAAGCGGAAATCGATACTGCTTAGTAATAGTTGATGATTACTCTAGATTTACTTGGGTTAGGTTTCTAAAGACCAAAGATGAAACCCTAAACCTATTTAATGACTTTTGTAAATTAATCGAAAATCAAAACGACACTAAAATCAAAAGACTTAGGAGTGACCACGGGGGAGAGTTTGAAAATCTACGATTCGAGGAATTTTGTAAGGTAAATGGGTATATACACGAATTCTCGTGTCCTAGAACCCCCCAACAAAATGGGATAGTCGAAAGGAAAAATAGAACCCTACAGGAAGCCGCTAGGGCTATGCTCAATGAATTCAACTTAGCTAACCAATATTGGGCAGAAGCAATTAGTACGGCTTGCTACATCCAAAATAGGGTCCTGATTAACAAGCGACACAACAAAACACCCTATGAATTATACTACCATAGACTGCCAAACCTACACTACCTAAGGGTCTTTGGGTGCAAAGTCCATATCCTAAACACCAAGGACTATCTAGGTAAATTCCAGTCTAAGTCAACCCCAGGCATCTTCTTAGGATACTCAACAACAAGTAGAGCCTATAGGGTTTACAACAAACAAACTAAGAAAATTGAAGAAACAACAAATTTAATATTTGATGAAGAAATCAACTCAAAATCTAATAATCCAGATCTAACTTCATCAAATACTGATCAAGAAGATAATGAACAAACAGGTAAATCTTTAATTGAACCCATAAACGAACTAACTATTGAACTAATTATTGAACCAGTAATTGAACCAACTCCAATAGTTGAATCAACTAATGAACCAAATCGACCAGCCGGACCTGAGGCTGAACCAAGTTCTAGAAAAACCAAGAAACCCAGACTTAGTCACCCTACTGATCAAATTGTGGGTGATCCAACTTTAGGAGTCAGAACCAGGTCTTCCTATAGAAACCTTAGTCAGATAGCAATGATTTCAAAAATTGAACCTAAGACTATAGAGGAAGCCCTACCTGATCCTGATTGGATCATAGCTATGCAAGAAGAGTTAGCCCAATTTGAGAGAAACCAAGTCTGGGAACTAGTACCTAAACCTTAGGGCAAATCCGTCATTGACACTAAGTGGGTCTTTAGGAATAAGTTAAATGATCATGGAGAGATAGTCAGAAATAAAACCCGCCTAGTAGCGAAAGGATTCAGCCAAGTAGAAGGGTTAGATTATGACGAAACCTATGCCCCGGTAGCTAGACTTGAGTCCATTAGGATGTTATTAGCCTTTGCATCCCATAAAGGATTTAAATTATACCAAATGGATGTAAAGTCAGTCTTTTTAAATGGATTCATTAAGGAAGAGGTCTATGTGGGACAACCCCCTAGTTTTGAGGACTTAGAAAGATCTGACCATGTTTACAAACTTACTAAAGCACTTTATGGACTAAAACAAGCACCTAGGGCCTGGTATGAACGCTTATCAACTTACCTAATTTCTAAAGAATTTAAACAAGGACAAATCGATTCAACCCTATTTATCAAAACCCTAGGAAAAGAAATCTTTATTGCCCAAATCTACATCAACGACATAATCTTTGGGTCCACCAACTCAAATTTTTTAAAAGAATTCGTTAAAATAATGAAAAATGAATTTGAAATGAGCTTAGTTGGTGAGCTCAACTTTTTTCCTAGGATTACAAATTAAACAAACTAGGGATGGAAACTATGTCCATCAATCCAAATATGCTAAAGAGTTAATAAAGAAATTTAAAATGGATAACTCTAAAAGCATAAGTACCCCCATGGCCACCAACATAAAAATAGATAGTGACCCTAATGGTAAACCAGTAGACCTCAAACTCTATAGAAGTATGATTGGAAGTCTACTATACCTTACAGCCAGCAGACCTGATATCCTTTTTGCTATAGGTATGTGTGCTAGATACCAAACATATGCTAAGGAAACGCACTTAGCAGCCCTAAAAAGAGTATTAAGATATGTTAAGGGCACCCTAAATGTAGGGATTTGGTATCCTAGGACTTCAACCTTTGACTTGTCAAGGTACTCGAATTCTGACTACGCTGGTTGTAAATTAGATAGAAAGAGCACAAGTGGAAGCTGCCAACTGTTAGGAAATAGTCTAGTAAGCTGGTGCAGCAGAAAACAACACTGTGTAGCTCTATTCACAACTGAAGCTGAGTATGTTGCCTTAGGAGAGTGTGTAGCACAACTTTTATGGATGATACACATTCTTAAGGACTTCTAGCTTAACTACACCCAAACTCAAGTCTACATTGACAATATAAGCTCAATTAATCTAACTAAGAATCCAATCCAACACTCCAAAATGAAACACATAGAAGTCAAACACCACTTTGTAAGAGATCACATAGCCAGGGATGAGATAGTCCTTAAGCATGTAGATTCCAAACCCCTACCTGAGTCTGAGTTCATCTCATTAAGAAGGCAGTTAAGATTATGATTAGTAGAATATGTTAACTCTACTTTTGGTTTTCTTACTGCTTTACTTGATTTGAAAATCAGTTTATAAAAGAATTTTAAAACTGCTTTACTTAATTTCAAAATCAACTTTTACTTAGTTTGAAAAATCCTTTTCGACTTAGTTTTTTTTTTCAAAAAAAAAACTACCCCTTCAAAACTAGGGCTTTTTCGCAAATGGACTTAGCTTAGGCCCTAACCCTAGAACTGCATGCACCTATAGAGTTAGAAGCCAGCATCTCACAAGCACCTTAGGGTACTTTTGATTGATAACCTAGAAAGGGTGAGATGCTTAGGTCTTTGCCTTAATTCAAGATGTAGATCAGTGCATCTGCAGTAATTGGGGCACTAAATACAAATTAAACAGTAATCAGGTTAAGTGTCAAGTCTAGAAAATCTAACTTGAACAGAACACTTAACTTGACTAACCCTAGCGAAAACTACTGTTTATAACAGTTAGTAAGTAGCTAATTGGGTTAGACAGGACCCTAAAGAGATAATTGAAATTGGTTTGGTTTAGTCTATCTTGCATTGGTTCAGTATAGCACGTTAATTCTTTTTGTAATTTAATTAGGCAATTTATTTAATTTTTTGCTATATTACTTTGTTTTTGATATATGGAAAAGGGGGAGAGATAGGAAAAGGAGTGAAGCTTTAAAATTTTACATTTTTTTACATTTTCTTCAAAATTCAAAATGTTCATCAAAACTTTATCCTTTCTTCAAAAAGTAGTTAAACTTAAGCTGTTTTCAAAAAGTTTTGTAAAGTACTTAAACTTAAGCTGTTTTCAAAAGTTTTGTAAAGTACTTAAACTTAATCTGTTTTCAAAAGTTTTTCAAAATACTTAAACCTAAGCTATTTTTCAAATTTATCTAAGTAGTTATTTTAAATTGCTGTACCCAAGCTAGGTTCAAATTTATCTAAGTACTTATCTTAAATTGCTTTACCCAAGGTAGGTTCAAATTTTTCTAAGTACTTATCTTAAATAGAAAAGTTTCAAAAGTGCTGAAGAGATTCAAATCTTTCTTAACCTTAGAAAAAAATTTTCTACCAAGTTATTGACTTGGAAAATTTTCTAAATATCACCAAAACTTTTCTTGGACAATATCTTTTCTAAAAACCACCTTTGAAAAATATTCTAAGTATTTAAAAAATTAGTTCCATCTTTAAAACTTAGAAACTTTTCAAAACCCCACGAACATTTAGAAAACCTAGAGGGAGATTCCTTCCACGGGGAGAAAACTAAATTGTTATATCATCTGTTCTTGATTAACTTAACTTTTTAACCGGGTTGCCATAAATCAAAAAGGAGGAGATTGTTGGTGCAGACAGCACCTAAGTCGAACCTGTATTTTGATAATGGCAAAAGGGTTCAAAAGTTAAGATATTATGTTGATCTAACATGTTCACTAAGAAAATAGGAAAAGAAGTCCTAGGTACACTGGGCACGAAGTCCTGGTCGAGGACTGGGCACGAAGCCCTGGCAAGGAGCTGGGCACCGAAGACCTGCTCGGAAGGTGGACACGAAGTCCTGGTCAAGGAGCTGGGCACGAAGCCCTGGCAAGGATCTGGGCATGAAGACCTACTCGGAAGGTGGGCACGAAGACCTGCTCGGAAGGTGGGCACGAAGACCTGCTCGGAAGGTGGGCACGAAGACCTGGTCAGGTGCATCGGGCAAAAGTCCAACCGGAGGAGCCAGTTGGCAAAAGGTAAATTCTCCCGAGAGAAGTAGGTGAGGACGCGTTCCCAGTCGAGGGAAGAGTAGGCGTCGGTTCGACCTAGGGTTCCATTTTGGAGACCCAAAGTCAGAACCAAGACAGCTACGACTGTAAAATTCACTAACGTTCTTGCTTTTTTATGTTTGGTACTAACCCTGGATGTAGGACCAAAAGAACGAGTCTCTGTAGCTCAGAACGCCTCAAAGGAGTGAGGCAGCAGCTGGGTTGGGCGCCCGGGAGGTCCAGGGCGCCCTAAGTAAAGCCAAACATGAGTTCAGCAAAAGTACGCTTCGGAAGCATACTTGGCGGGGCGCCCCCATGCTCCCGGGCGCCCCGGGCTCAAGCTAACGAAGTGGATAAAACTTATCCAGCCGAGAAGCCAGCGGATCGAGTCAACCAGGGTGCCCCCAGCGTCCCGGGCGCCCCCACAGTCAACTCTCAGCCCTATTCGAGTGGGATAAGGGCTGACCGAGAGTTGCTCGGATCGGGTGACACGTGGGGGGGCGCCCCCAACGTTCAGGGCGCCCCGGGAGGCTATAAAAAGCCCCTTGACCCCAAGGCTTCAATCATCACTGCTTCCAACGCCAATACGCTCTTCTACTCAAGCGCTCTGCTCCGGAAACCTCCCAACTCGAGATACAAGCGCCGACGACGTCCCTCTGCTCCGAGATACATTCCACACCGGACGACGGTAACGAAGAGCTGTCCTTTTAAGTTTACTGTACTGCAATAGTAATATCTGTTTGTAAACCATTTTGCGCACATATAGAATTGCCTGCAGTAAACGGTCAACGACCGTGGGCCTTGGAGTAGGAGCCGACCGCGACTCTGAACCAAGTAAAATCTTGGTGTTTGTGTGTTGTTTAGTTTTAATTTTTCCGCTGCATATTCTCTTTTTCAATCCGAAACAATTTACAATATTCACCCCCCCTATCGTTTTCTCTCGATCCAACAGATATACCACAAGTGACTGCACCACGTGTCATAGATGATACACAGGTATTACCTCGTCATAGTGGGAGGGTTGTTAGGCAACTTGACAGATTCATATTTTTTGGAGAGTCTTTGGACTTGGTCCTTGGTAAACATGAACCAAATCCCTGGACCTATGACGAAGCACTCCAAGATAAAGATGCGGTATCTTGGCAAAAGGCGATGAAATCTGAGATAGAATCTATGGATTCTAATCAAGTTTGGGAGCTTGTAGAACCACCGGATGGTGTAAAAGCCATAGGATGTAAATGGGTCTACAAAAGAAAGAGAGGATCAGACGGAAAGGTGGAAACCTTTAAAGCGAGGCTTGTTGCGAAGGGGTATACTCAGAAAGAGGGGATCAATTATGAGGAAATCTTTTCGCCGGTAGCCATGCTCAAGTCTATTTGGATTCTCTTGTCAATTGCTGCTCATATGGATTATGAGGTTTGGCAAATGGATGTCAAGACAACTTTCCTTAACGGAAGTCTTGAAGAAAACATCTATATGAAGCAATCAGAGGGATTCATTGTGAAGGGCAAAGAGCATCTTGTATGCAAGCTTAATCGGTCCATTTATGGATTGAAACAAGTTTCAAGATTTTGGAACATCCGGTTTGATGAGGTAATACAGTCTTATGGATTCATACAAAGTCCGGATGAGTCTTGTGTATACAAGAGGACTGACGGAAACGTATGTTGGATCGTGAAAACCGATAGAGGGGGGGGTGAATATCGGAAATCGTTCTTTTTCGGAAAACTAAGAGTAAGTGCACAGCGGAAATAAAGATAAGAGACACAGCACAAAGACACAGTGGTTTTTACTTGGTTCGGAGCCTGTGTCGACTCCTACTCCAAGGCCCACGGTCGTTGACCGTTTACTTTGGGCAATTCTATATCAGGCGCAAATAGTTTACAAAAAGTTATTACAGAATTTAGTACAGTAAACTTAAATAGCTCTTTTTACCGATGTCCGAGGAAGATCGACTTTTTCCGGAGCAGCAGGACGTCGTCAGCTCGAGTCGGGAGGATTCCGGGGTGAAGCGCGAGAGCAGAAGAGCGTGGAAGCTTTGTAAGGAAGTTGTTGTTGAAGCTTGGGGTCGAGGGGTGCTATTTATAGCACCTAGGGCGCCCTGGACGTCGGGGGCGCCCTGCCACGTGTCAGCCGATCCGCACTTCGCTCGGTCAAGCTTTATCCCACCTAAATAGGGATGAGTTTTGACCTCTGGGGCGCCCTGGTCACTGAGGGCGCCTTCATTCACGCGGTCTTCTCGGCTGGATAGAGTTGATCGACCTTGCTGGCATAGGCGGGAAGCGCCTTGGCACCTGAGGGCGCCCTGGCTGCTGAGGGCGCCCTGGATGCAGAGGGCGCCCCGGCCAGTGGTTAGCCGAACTCCTTTTTGCCTTACTTGTTTCTTGTTCACCTTGGAGGTGCCCTAGACACTCAGGGCGCCCTACTCAGCTGCTGCCTCACTCCTTTGAGGCTCTCTGAGCTGTAGACACATGTTCCTTTGGTCCTGCATCCAGGGTTAGTCCGAAAACAAAATAAAGCATTAATTTATACAGCCTTAGCTGTCTTGGTTCTGACTTTGGTCTCTAAAATGGAGCCCTAGGTCAAACCGACGCTTACTGTTCCCTCGACGGGGAACGCGTCCTCACCTACTCCTCTCAAGAGAATTTACCTGATGCCAACCGCTCCTTTGGTTGGACTTTTGTCTGACGGTCCTTTGTCAGGTCTTGGATGCCGAGTTGTCCTTCGCCCGGAGCCTAGCATTCCTTTGCTAGGGCTTGGATACTGGCCGTCCTTCGCCAGATGCCTAGCAGTCCTTCGCTAGGACTTCAGTCCCAGGCTGTCCTTCGCCTGGAGCCTAGCAGTCCTTCGCTAGGGCTTGATACTGGCAGTCCTTCGCCAGTTGCCTAGCAATCCTTCGCTAGGGCTTTCTTTCCTGGCATATTCCTTTGCCAGTACCCAGCAGTCCTTCGCTAGGGCTTTTCCTGC
This sequence comes from Boesenbergia rotunda, assembly GCA_024364735.1. NCBI lineage: Eukaryota > Viridiplantae > Streptophyta > Magnoliopsida > Zingiberales > Zingiberaceae > Boesenbergia > Boesenbergia rotunda. The sequence continues at coordinate 207,932 of JAGFNQ010000199.1, forward strand.
ACACTTGATTAACTTGTTAGAAAACAAGAAGGACTTAACTTTTGAGCTATGTTGCCATTATCAAAACACAGGTTTGACTTAGGTGCATTCTGCACCAACAATCTCCCCCTTTTTGATTTATGGCAACCCTAGTTCAAAAAGTTAAGTTTTAAGTAAAACATGGAAAAAGTTTTAACTTTTGTTCCCTCCCCTTGGAAGGAATCTCCCCCTAGATTTTTCAAAAATTCGTGGGGTTTAAAAACTTTACTTGTAGTTAAAAACTTTTGAAAATGTTAGCTTAAGTAGGAATTTCAGTTTTTATACAGTTTTGAAAAACTTAAGCTTTAGAGTACTTAAGAAAAAAATTTTGAAGGCTTGAGTAAGAATCTTGCAGCTAGAGTACTTAGCAATATTTTAAAACTTTTTAAGAAATTTTGAAACTAGAGTACTTAGGCAAAATTTTGAAAGCTTTAAGAACTTAAGTACTTCTTCAAAAAGTTTAAGCCTTTTAACGAAATGAAAAGTATGTTTTTTGAACCTTTTTGAATAAAGGAAAAATTTTGAAAACTTTTGAAAGCTTAAGTATTTTTCAAGAAGTTTTTCAAGAAGTTTAAAAAAATTCTGATAGCTTAAGTAATAATTTTGAAGGACTTGAATACTTAGCAAAATAAGCTACAGTTTTGAAGGACTTGAATACTTAGCAAAATTTTGAAAGCTTAGGTTTAAAAAAACTTTTGAATACTTTTTGAATAAAGGATATAGCAAAATTTTGAAAGCTTTAGGTTTAAAAAAACTTTTGAATACTTTTTGAATAAAGGATAGAGTTACGAAAATAAAATTTTGAAAACTTTTTACTCTCTCCTTTCCTATCTCTCCCCCTTTGCCATATATCAAAACAAATAAATATAGCAGAGATAATGGAAATAAGTAAGATTTTGCTGTACTGAACCAAATCATAATTAACTTAACTAAATCAATCAATTTTCTCTGTAGGGACCTGTCTAACCCAATTAGCTACTTACTAACTGTTATAAACAGTAGTTTTTGCTAGGGTTAGTCAAGTTAAGTGTTTCTGTTCAAGTTAGATTTTCTAAACTTGACACTTAACTTGATTGCTGTATAAGTTGTATTTAGTGCCCCAATTACTGCAGATGCACTGACTTAAAGCATCTTGAATTAAGGCAAAGACCTAAGCATCTCAACCCTTTCTAGGTTATCAATCAAAAGTACCCTAAGGTGCTTGTGAGATGCTGGCTTCTAAGTCTATAGGTGCATGCAGTTCTAGGGTTAGGGCCTAGGCTAAGTTCATTTTCGAAAAACCCTAGTTTTTGAAGGGGGTAGTTTTTAAAAGAATAAAACTAAGTAAAAAAAATGAAAACTGATTTTGAAATTATGTAAAACAGTTTTTCAAAGATTAAGAAAATTTTTAAAACCAATTTTAAATCAAATCGAAAATAATCTATTCTACAGAGCACAATCCTAACTGCCTTCTTAGTGAGCTGAACTCAGATTCAGGTAAGGGCTTTGTGAATATATCAGCTAGGTTGGATTTAGAGTCAATATACTTAAGAACTATTTCACCCCTGGTTACATGGTCTCTTACAAAATGATGTTTGACTTCTATATGTTTGGTTCTGGAGTGTTGGATTGGGTTCTTAGTTAAATTAATTGAACTTATATTGTCAATAAATACTTGAGTTTGGGTGTAGTTGAGCTGGAAGTCCTTAAGTGTGTGCATCATCCATAAGAGTTGAGCCACACACTCTCCTAATGCCACATACTCAGCTTCAGTTGTGGATAGAGCCACACAGTGTTGTTTTCTGCTGCACCAACTGACTAGACTTTGTCCTAATAGTTGGCAGCTACCACTTGTGCTCTTTCTATCTAATTTACAGCCTGCATAGTCAGAATCTGTGTATCCTGTTAAATCAAAAGTTGAGGTCCTAGGGTACCAAATCCCTACATTTAGGGTGCCCTTTACATATCTTAGAATTCTTTTTAGGGCTGCTAAGTGCGTTCCTTAGCACAGGTTTGGTATCTAGCACATATCCCTACTGCAAAGAGGATATCAGGTCTGCTGGCTGTAAGGTACAGTAGACTCCCTATCATACTCCTATAGAGTTTAAGGTCCACTGGTTTACCATCAGGGTCACTATCTATTTTTACATTAGTGGTCATGGGGGTACTTATGCTTTTAGAGTTATCCATTTTAAATTTCTTTATTAACTCTTTAGCATATTTGAATTGATGAACGTAATTACCATCCCTAGTTTGTTTAATTTGTAAGCCTAGGAAAAAGGTAAGCTCACCAACTAAGCTCATTTCAAATTCTTCTTCCATTATCTTGACAAATTCTTTTAGAAAGTTGGTGTTGGTGGATCCAAAGATTATGTCATCTACGTAAATTTGGGAAATAAATATATCTTTTCCTAGAGTTTTAACAAATAAAGTTGAGTCAATTTGGCCTTGTTTAAATTCTTTAGAAGTTAAATAGGTTGATAACCGTTCATACCAGGCCCTAGGTGCTTGTTTTAGTTCATATAATGCTTTGGTTAGTTTATAAACATGGTTAGGTCTGTCTAAGTCCTCAAACCCTGGGGGTTGTCCTACATAAACTTCTTCTTTAATAAATCCATTTAAAAAGGCTGACTTTACATCCATTTGATATAATTTGAATCCTTTATGGGATGCAAATGCTAATAACATTCTAATGGACTCAAGTCTAGCTACTGGGGCGTATGTCTCATCGTAATCTAATCCCTCTACTTGGCTGAACCCTTTGGCTACTAAGCGGACTTTATTTCTGACTATTTCTCCTTGATCATTTAGTTTATTCCTAAAGACCCACTTAGTATCTATGATGGATTTGCCTTCAGGTTTAGGTACTAGTTCCCAGACTTGGTTCCTTTCAAATTGGGCTAATTCTTCTTGCATAGCTATGATCCAGTCAGGGTCAGGTAGGGCTTCATCTATAGTTTTGGGTTCAATTTTCGATATCATAGCTATTTGACTAAGATTTCTATAGGAGGATCTAGTCCTGACTCCTAGAGTTGGATCACCCACAATTTGATCAGTTGGGTGACTGAGTCTGGGTTTCTTGGTTCTTCTAGAGCTTGGTTCAGCCTCAGGTCCGGCTGGTCGGTTTGGTTCACTATTTGATTCGACTCTTTGGGCTGGTTCATTTGTTGGTTTAATTCTTGATTCAGTTGACTCATTAGTTGGTTCAATGGTTAGTTCGTTTAAGGGTTCTATTAAGGGTTCAATTGTTTGTTCATTTTCTTGGTCAAAGTTTGATGAAGTTAAGTCTGGATTATTAGATGTTGAGTTGATTTCTTCATCAAAAATTAGGTTTGTTGTTTCTTCAATTTTCTTAGTTTGTTTGTTGTAAACTCTGTAGGCTCTACTTGTGGTTGAGTATCCTAGGAAAATACCTGGGTTTGACTTGGACTGAAATTTTCCTAAATAGTCTTTGGTGTTTAGGATGTAGACTTTACATTCAAAGACCCTTAGGTAGTGTAGGTTGGGGAGTCTATGATAGTACAGTTCATAGGGGGTTTTGTTGTGTCGCTTGTTAATCAAAACCCTATTTTAGATATAACAGGCCGTACTAATTGCTTCTGCCCAAAATTGGTTTGCTAGATTAAATTCGTTGAGCATAGCCCTAGCGGCTTCTTGTAATGTTCTATTCCTTCGCTCAACTATCCCATTTTGTTGGGGGGTTCTAGGACATGAAAATTCATGTAGGTACCCATTTACCTTACAGAATTCCTCGAATCATTGATTTTCAAACTCTCCCCCATGATCACTCCTGAGTCTTTTAATTTTAGTGTCATTTTGATTTTCAATTAGTTTACAGAATTCATTGAATAGGTTTAGGGTTTCATCTTTGGTCTTTAGGAGCCTAACCCAGGTAAACCTAGAGTAATCATCGACTATTACTAAGCAGTATCAGTTTCCGCTTAGTGACTTGGCTCCATGTGAATCAAATAGGTCAAGGTGCAGGAGCTCAAGTGTGGTTTGAGTTAGATCAGATTGAATTAATTTATGATTGGATTTGGTTTGTTTACCTTGATTACAAGATTCACATATTAGGTTTTCATTATTTTTAATTTTAGGAATACCTTTGATTAAGCCAAGTTGGGTAATTTTTAAGATAGTTCTTAGATTGGTATGACCTAATCTCCTATGCCAGAGGTTTGTTTGTTCTAATTGTGTTAACATACATTTGGGTATAAGGGGAAGATTTATAGTGTATACATTGTTTTTCCTAGTGCCCTTAAGTATGATTTCTGAGTCTTGTTCATTTCTAATCAGGCAGTTAGAATTGTTGAAAGTAACTATATAACCAGAATCACATAACTGACTTATGCTAAGCAAGTTAAAATTAAAGTTTTCAACCAATAGAACTTTCTTAATAATGAAATCAGATTTAAGCTCAATATTACCTGACCCAATTACCTTGAGTGTAGCATTATTGCCAAATGCCACTGAGCCTAGGTTTTTGAGTTTGAGCTTGGTGAACTTCAATTTATCTCCAGTCATGTGTCTGGAGCAACCGCTATCCAACATCCATTGGTCCAAATCTTTATGTTCCTACGCATAAAGAATTTTCTTGATCTGGATCCAATTAGAATCAGGAATAGCTTAAATTGAGTTTCACTGCCTAGTTTGTCTCACTCAAGTCTAGGGTTTTCAATCACGTTAACCTTATGGTTTTCGTGAGACAGGTTTTGATGATTAAAAGTTATTTTGAAAAGTTTGATTAATTTTGAAAACAATTAATTTTAACAAAAATGTTTAATTCTACAAATAACTAAAATTTTGTGTTAGATTCGAATTTGACAAAAATTAATTTGAATTTGAAATTCAAAAATTGGTTTCCAGGTCTTGGCGAGGCACTAGGCCTTCTTTGGCCGTAGCCTTATGGGATCATCCACCCTTTCCTTGACAAAGCCTTTTAATGAAGTTTCATTTTCAAAATTATTCCTTGAAAAATTTTTGGTCTAACTAGTTTGGGTTTTGGATCGGTAGCTTCGGCTAGTTCCGCCAGTCTAAAGAGATCAAGTGAACTTGATCTTATTAGAATTGGTTTCCCCAACGTACTATCATCTCACCTCCACCCAATACTATGTTGTCAAGTTTCAGTTAAGTTTGTTCAGTCCTTAACTAACCATTCCTAAATCTAAGCATGGCAAATTGCAGGAATTTAAAATAAACAATCAAACAAGCAATTGCAATCAAGGATTAAAATTATTTATCTAATAATGAATATTGTTTTCAGTTTGGCTCCCCCTGGACTAAAGCCACGGTGATGGTTAGGCAAGATGTGAATCTTGTCCTTGGGGATCCAATACTGATTTGATCTAGTCGGTTTGTTCAGGCATAGTTTAGGTACCCATGCCTGAATTTTACCTCTGGACTGATTCAGTACAGCAAGGTATGATCTTTGCCGAGATTTGGTTCTATAGCCCAATCCAGATCGATTTAGAACTGATTTCTGTTTTCCAAGGATCATGTCAAGACCTTTGGAACCAGATGTAAATCGTTCTAATGCTGATCTAAGATCCTTAACCTGAGTTTTCAGGGAGGAGTTTTCCTTTTCAAGTTTTTCAACTCGAGTAGGAGTTCCTTCCTGAACCTTCTCGGTTAAGGGTTTAGAGTCAGCTCCCTCTTTCAGGAGTTTTACTTCCTGTCAGAGGGATTCGACTCGGAGTTTGGCTTTTGCCAAATCTCGAGAAAGGAAAGAAATTAATTCAGTTAATTGCGATCTATTAAAACCTGTTACCTTAATTTCTCCGTCCTCTGTAAAAGTTAGCTCGCCGTCGTCCTGTTCTGATTCTGACTCAGTTTCGACGTTTTCTGAGCCGGTCAGGGCTAGTAGGTTGGACTGGGGTGCCTCTTCTTCTTCTTCTGAGGAAGACTCGTCCCAGGTTGCTTACAGTGCCTTCTTTTTTCTCGTCCTTTTTGTCTCCTTTAGGTTAGGGCACTCTGACTTGTAGTGGCCCTTTTTCTTGCACTCGTAGCAGGTCACATTAGGCTTGTTCGCGGGTTCAGCTGGTTCGTCCTTTCTTCGGCCGGTTCTCCGTGTGTTGACTTGATTTTTCAATTTTTTGTAGTAACTTCGGGCCAATCGGACCAGCTCAGATTGATCTGCTTCTTCATCTTCTGCGTCTGAATCAGAGTTGAGCTCTGGTTCAGATTGAGGTTTCTTTTTTGTCTCTTTTCCAGTTTTTCCTGCAAAAAAGGCAATACTCTTCTCGGCCATATTGCAGTTAGTCTGCTCATGAAGTTCTAACTCTGAAAATAATTCGTCTAATTTAATTTTGGAGAGATCCCTAGAGACCTTGTATGCATCTACCATAGATGCCCACAAGGTGTTTCTAGGGAAGGCGTTTAGAGCATACCTTATTAGGTCACGGTTTTCAACCTTGTGACCTATTGTGTGAAGACCGTTCATTACCTCTTGGATTCGTGCGTGGAGCTGGGCTGCTGTTTCGTTGTTCGCCATCTTGATAGTGTATAATTTGTTCAGGAGCAGATCCCTCTTGCTGATCCTGGTGTCTGAAGTCCCTTCGTGCAGCTCGATCAGTTTTGTCCATAGCTCCTTTGCACTGTTAAAGGGGCCCACGCGGTTCAGCTCTTCCTTTGTCAGCCCGCATTATAGGGTTTGTGTTGCTTTTGCGTCGGCTTCTATCTTTTGCTTTAGGGTGTTGTCCCACTCCGAGTAGTTTTGAGGTAGTCCTTCGGCGTTTTTGGGGATCTCCAGACCGGACTGGATGATGATCCACATGTCCACCTGAGTTTTCAGGTGGACCTCCATACGACTTTTCCAGTAAGAAAAGTCTTCTCCACTGAAAAGTGGAGGTCTGGCGGTGTTGAATCCCTCTTGCATAGCCATTTAATCTGAAAAAGAAAACTACTAGAAAAATGTCCCAAGACTTGGTCTTGGATTAGTAGTGCGGGATAAGGGAAATAAAATATCGAGGGGTGTTGCACCAACCTCGATTAACGAAAGAAATTCGAACGAAAAAAAATATTTAAAAATTCGAAAAAGAAAAAAAAATTTAAGAAAATCTGAAAAGAAATTTTCAAACTGGTGGTTGCACCAAGTTTGAACTTCCCGCTCTGATACCACTTGTTGGATCGTGAAAACCGATAGAGGGGGGGGGGTGAATATCGGAAATCGTTCTTTTTCGGAAAACTAAGAGTAAGTGCACAGCGGAAATAAAGATAAGAGACACAGCACAAAGACACAGTGGTTTTTACTTGGTTCGGAGCCTGTGTCGACTCCTACTCCAAGGCCCACGGTCGTTGACCGTTTACTTTAGGCAATTCTATATCAGGCGCAAATAGTTTACAGAAAGTTATTACAGAATTTAGTACAGTAAACTTAAATAGCTCTTTTTACCGACGTCCGAGGAAGATCGACTTTTTCCGGAGCAGCAGGATGTCGTCGGCTCGAGTTGGGAGGATTCCGGGGTGAAGCGCGAGAGCAGAAGAGCGTGGAAGCTTTGTATGGAAGTTGTTGTTGAAGCTTGGGGTCGAGGGGTGCTATTTATAGCACCTAGGGCGCCCTGGACATCGGGGGCGCCCTGCCACGTGTCAGCCGATCCGCACTTCGCTCGGTCAAGCTTTATCCCACCTAAATAGGGATGAGTTTTGACCTCTGGGGCTCCCTGGTCGCTGAGGGCGCCTTCATTGACGCGGTCTTCTCGGCTGGATAGAGTTGATCGGCCTTGCTGGCATAGGCGCGAAGCGCCTTGGCACCTGAGGGCGCCCTGGGCGCTCAGGGCGCCCTGGCTGCTCAGGGCGCCCTGGATGCAGAGGGCGCCCCGACCAGTGGTTAGCCGAACTCCTTTTTGCCTTACTTGTTTCTTGTTTACCTTGGAGGCGCCCTAGACACTCAGGGCGCCCTACTCAGCTGCTGCCTCACTCCTTTGAGGCTCTCTGAGCTGCAGACACACGTTCCTTTGGTCCTGCATCCAGGGTTAGTCCGAAAACAAAATAAAGCATTAATTTATACAGCCTTAGCTGTCTTGGTTCTGACTTTGGTCTCCAAAATGGAGCCCTAGGTCGAACCGACGCTTACTGTTCCCTCGACGGGGAACGCGTCCTCACCTACTCCTCTCGGGAGAATTTACCTGATGCCAACCGCTCCTTTGGTTGGACTTTTGCCTGACGGTCCTTTGTCAGGTCTTGGATGCCGAGCTGTCCTTCGCCCGGAGCCTAGCATTCCTTCGCTAGGGCTTGGATACTGGCTGTCCTTCGCCAGATGCCTAGCAGTCCTTCGCTAGGGCTTCAGTCCCAGGCTGTCCTTCGCCTGGAGCCTAGCAGTCCTTCGCTAGGGCTTGATACTGGTAGTGCTTCGCCAGTTGCCTAGCAATCCTTTGCTAGGGCTTTCTTTCCTGGCATTCCTTTGCCAGTGCCCAGCAGTCCTTCGCTAGGGCTTTTCCTGCACACTTGATTAACTTGTTAGAAAATAAGAAGGACTTAACTTTTGAGCTATGTTGCCATTATCATAACACAGGTTTGACTTAAGTGCATTCTGCACCAACAATGTAGTGGTATTTCTTGTACTATACGTAGATGACATTTTGCTCATTGGCAACAATGTCAAAGTGTTGTCAGACGTATGGGTATGGTTGTCCAAACAGTTTGATATGAAGGACTTGGGAGAAGCTGGACACATCCTTGGGATCAAAGTTATAAGGGATCGCAAGAAAAGGATGTTGTGCTTGTCTCAAGCTTCGTATATTGACACTATCCTAGCTCGTTTTAGCATGCAAAACTCCAAGAAAGGTTTTCTACCTTTTCGACATGGATCTAAGGAGATGTGTCCTAAAACATCAAAGGAGATAGAGGAGATGAAGGCAGTTCCTTATGCTTCGGCTGTAAGGAGCCTAATGTATGCTATGTTATATACGAGACCGGATATCGATTTTGTCATGGGCATGGTTAGCAGATATCAAAGTAATCTAGGACAGGGACATTGGACTGCAGTAAAACATATATTAAAGTACCCGAAAAGGACTAGAGATTATATGCTAGTTTACCAGGCAGATCATTTGCTCCCTGTGGGTTACACAGATTTTGATTTCTAATCAGATAGGGATAACAGTAAGTCTACCTCGGGTTGTGTGTTTACTTTGGGAGGTGGAGTCATAGTATGGAAGAGTATCAAGCAGAAATGCGTTGCGGACTCCACCATGGAAGCTGAGTATGTGGCAATCTCTAATGCAGCCAAAGAAGCTGTATGACTCAGGAACTTCTTGATGGACTTAGAGGTGATTCCTGGTTTACCCAAAGTTATCACAATTTATTGTGATAATAGTGGTGCAGTAGCAAACTCGAAGGAACCACGAGCCCATAAGGCAAGTAAACACATTGAGCGCAAGTACCACCTAATACGAGACATCGTAAAACGAGAAGTTGTTGTCGCCAAGATTGCATCAGCAGATAACCTGGCAGATCCATTCTCTAAGACCCTTCCTGTGAAAACTTATGATAGGCATGTTGAGAGGATGGGAATAAGATGTATGATAGTTTGATGGCAGCATAGTCTTTTAAGTATAAATGGGAGATTGTTAGGATGTATACTAAAAGCCTAGCTTTTGTATGAATATCTATTTTGGAATAAGAACCACAATGGTCATGTGTTTGCATTTATATTTATTATATATATGCAACTATCTATTACTTTACATTGTAGATAACATGGTATGACGTGCCACACAGAAGATCATGTTATCAGTTCCTTGTGAAGTATAAGTAGTGGCTCACAACCGAGATGGATTTGGACAATTCATTGGAATGGTTGTAGTGTAATTTGGTATTAGTCTATCTTGACTATAAAATTACACTTGTGCACTTTGTGTGTATTGAGCAAGACTGATTTGAGGTGATTCGATTTATGCTAACTATATAATCAAACAAGACCTCAGGTTATTATGGATGTACATTCTCTTAATCCCGATATAATAACGGACACATGTACTTAATATTTATTTCTTTAATTTACTAATGGGCGAGATTTATTCGTTAAATCAAAAGGCCAGGTAAATTAGGAAATAATATTATTTAGATGGTGTGTTGTTGATTATAGAAGAAACCATGTCCTAATTATTTTAGGATGATGATGTCCCCTTGAGGAGCTCATAAAAATTATCATGTAAATCCTGCATGTGGACTTGGTCCGACATGATGATAAGGTTGAGTGGTACTACTAATGGAGTTATATATTAATTAATTAAATTGTCAGTAATTTAATTAATTAATGAAAATACGATATCTTAAACACGGGGAGAAAATGTACACATAATAAGAAGGAGCCCATATTTAATTATAGGGTTGGTGCGGTAGTTCAATAATAACCCATTAGTGGAGTGAGTTATTATTAACGGGTTGGGTTTAGGATCAATTAGGAGACCAAAACCAACTCCTCCTCATGGTCCCTATTGTAGCCTATAAATACCTCATGAGTCATGAAACCAATACCTAATCAAGCCTCTTATTCTTCTCCCTCCCTCTCTCTCTCTCTCCTAGGGTTGGCGCCGGCGCAAGCTACAAAGGGAAGGGGCGCAAGGGTTATGGAGGAAGGAGAGATCTTTCTTCTTCTTCTCTTCTCCTTCTTTGGGCGTGCGACATCAACAGGTCAAGAGGGGCGGTGCAAGGGAGAAAGGGCCGGCGGTGCACCACTTGGTGGTGTTTGGCGCCACAAGCAAGCAAGCGAAGGAGGGGGTGTGCGGCTAGGGTTTGGTGTGAAGGAGAGAATTCTTTCTCTTCTTCTTCTTCTTCCTCTCTTCTCTCCTTAGGGTCGGCGCAAGGAAGGAGATCTTTCGCCTTTGGTGGTCGGCGCAAGCAAGCGGAAGAAGAAGGAGAGTTTTGGTGGCTTTGTTTCTAGGAAGACCGCCGCCCACACGATGCCCAAGAAGGGAATAGGAATACGATAGAAGGTTGAGAGGTAAAACAAGAGGTATAACTTTTGTTTTCATGCTTAGTTTATTGTATTTTGTTTTTCTCATGGACCCTGAATTGAACACAGGAACCGGCAATCCATAATTCATCATCTATTCCATGGCTAATCGATAAAGGAGTTAGATTGCTTGAACACCAAGTTTGTTCTAGCGATCACTCAATTGAATAGCACGATGATGAAGTAGGTCGTTCGGAAAGTTTTCTTTCCATCCGGATTAGTTCTAATCAATAGAATTTTTAATCCGTGGATATGGAGAGGAACCATAACTGAAACTACCAAGAAAACCTGCCGAGAAGGGTATAGCTTTATTTACAGGTTCTTCCAAGGAACACAAGTCAAGGAGCAGAATGAAGGATGAATCTGAGAGCAAATTTGACTCAGATTCAGAAGATGAAGAATACCTAGTAAACTTGGTGAGAAAAATGTCTACCAGGAAGAAGAAGGTTTACAAAGAAGGACATACAAAAGGTGATAAAGCCTTCCACCAGTGACTCTAAGTGCAACATCACTTGCTTCAGTTGCAACAAAAAGGGGCATTTCAAGCACGAATGACCAAATAAGAAGGAAGATCAACCCAAGAAGACAAAGAAGAAGAAGGCGCTTCAAGCAACTTGGGACGAGACCTCTTCTGAGGACTCAGATGAAGAACCTATGAAGCAATCCAACTACCTCATGTTAATGGCAACTAGATCCGAGTCAGAGTCTAATCAAGATACAGAATCTGAGTATGAGTCGAGCCACGAGTCCACACTGAGGTACAAAATTTGCTTAATGCTAATTTTTTTAAGATTATCGCATGTTTGAATAAGAAATTATGTGCATTTGAAACTAGGATAGATCTACTCCTTAAGGAAAATCAAGACCTCAAGGGGCAAATTATTATATGCAATTCACTTGAACAAACTCAACTTGAAAAATCTCTTCAAGTTGAAAAACTTAAAAAAGAAAACTCCATCTTAAAAGGTGATGTTCAAAACCTTAAGGATTTACTAGAAACTTTCACAACAAGATCGAAAAATGTTGACCTAATTTTTGGATCTCAAAAAGGAGTATACAATAAATCTGGAATCGGATATAAATCAAGATCAACTAATAGATCCTTTATCTCCTTTACCCACCCACGAAAGAATAGGAGGAAAGCATGGGTCCAGAAAGCTTACCTAACAAAGCATGTAGGGCAAAATAAATACTATGTTTCCAAAAAGAACATTCAATACATCAATCCCAAACACCCAACATATGATTTAGGGGGAGGCTCCAAACTAGTTGGCACCTCAAAACCAACCTTATCTGGTAGGGTACTTAGGACTAAACTTAAAAGTTAATTTGATACTTGTCCTACTTAGTACTAGGGTGGGGTGAGATGATAGTATGTTAGGAAAGCTTAGTCTTGGGAGTCAGGTAGGGCAAGGCATTGTAAGATGTGTATATTGAAAGACATGAATTTCTTTATATGAACATCTTCATTTTGAAAAGAGAATCACAACAATACTAGGTGCTTGTTTATATTAGTACATTCATGAAGTCCAATTACTTTGCATTGTAGATAATATGGTGTGTGGTGTCACACGGAAGATCATGTTATCAGTTCCTTGATTAGTATAAATAAAGGCTCACAACCGAGATGGAATTGGCCAAACAACCGGAATGGTTGTAGTGTAATTAGGTGTGGTTGGTCTTGATCATAGAGTTATACTAGTGTGCTTTGAGTACATTAAGTAGGACCAAAACCCGAGGTTATCCAATTTATACTGACTCGATAATTGGATAGGATCTCAGTTTATATTATGGAGTACGATCCCTTAATCCCGATATAATAACGAGCATATATTATTAACTATTATTTCTTTGATTTATCAATGAGCGAGATCTATTCTGTTAGATGCCTGGTAAGTTGGGAGATAATATTAATAATATGATGTGCTGTCGATTATTGACGGAATCCGTGTCCTGGTGAGTCGGGTTGATGATGCCCCCTTGATGAGCTCGAAAGTTTCAACATGTTAAACTCTGCAAGTGGTTTTGATCCGACATAATGATAAGGTTGAGTGATACTAGTCAAGGGCTCAGAGGTTAATTTGAATTGTTAGTAATTTAAATTAATTAATGGGCATTCAAGATCTTAAACATGGGGGGATGGACGACTCGTAATAAGTGGAGCCCATATGTAAATATGGGGGTTAATGAGGTAATTCAATGAGGGTCCTTTAGTGGAATGGATCTTCATTACTGGATCGGATTTGGATCAATTAACATGCTAAAATCCAACTCTTCCTCATGGTTCTTATTGTAGCCTATAAATACCCCATGAACCATCAAGAGAAAAAACCTGAGTCTTTCTATTCTCTCCCTCTCTCTCTTTCCTATGGTTTTGCGGCAGCTCGCTGATCGTGGTTCTCCAAACGCTGCTGTGGCTTTACAGCCTTTCCACCATGCATGCAAACGGAAAAGAAAGCTTTTCCACCGTGCATGCGAACAGGAATGAAGACCTTTCCACCGTGCATGCGAACGGGAATGAAGACCTCTCCACCGTGCATGCGTACGGGAAGAGTTTCTCTGCTGTGGTGAGCGGACAGCACAAGCTGCCATCGGCTGTGGTTTTGCTGAAGAGAAAACGGTTTCTCCGGTCAGGAAAGGCGGCTGCGGGTTTGCTGAGGAGAAAACAGTTTCTCCGGTCAGCAAAGGCGGCTGTGGGTTTGCTGAGGAGAAAGAAGTTTCTCCGGTCGGCAAAGGTGGCTGCAGTCAGCAAAGGCGGCTGTGAATTTGCTGAGGAGAAGACAGCTTCTCCGGTCAGCTACTTCTCTGGTCATGCTGCTGTGGATTTGCTAAGGAGAGAGTTGTTTCTTCGGTCAGCCGGCAACTGTTGAGTTCTTCGGTCGGCTCAAGGAAGAAGAGAAAGAAGGGTTTTGTTTGGTGGCTTTGTTTCTTGGAGGATCGTCGCCCATACAACGTCCAAGGAGGAGATAGGTCATACAATAGAAGATCGTAAGGTAATGGAAGGTATAATTCTTCCTTGGCTCCTTTCATTCTTATTTGTGCCTTATTCATTTGCCTCGTCATTTTATGTTTGTTATTTAATTATTTTGATTGTGAATCATAGTCAATAATTATTTAACTGGACCCCGACCATAAACACAAAAGTCGGCGATCCACTCGTCGCCTTTTCCGCGGTCGATCGGTCAAGCAAATTACAAGGTTGATTTTTGTAAATTGGCCAAGTTGTGATTTTGATCGTTCGATACAGCACGAGATGGTCGTTGGGAGACAGGTCTCCATTCGGATTAATTTTTTAATCCGTAGACATGGAGAGGTCTCTCGGAACGACCGAGTATTCGCTTAGGAAACCCGCCAAGCCATACCCAACAATTGGTATCAGAGCTGAGGTTTCCGGCTTTGTGTGTTTAAGAATTGGTTAATTTTTGTATTTTCCATACATTGTATTTTGCCGGATGATTGGTGGATGTACGTAGGCTAACTTTGTGATGCAGGCACGAGATTCCAACTTGTCATGGCTAAATATTTGTTGTGTGAATGATTGTGCAAATTATTATAATTAATTAATCCTCGGGGTTGACGAGACTAGGTATTTAATTTTTGTAATTAAATACGGCACATGTTTAGCCGAGCTATTTATTTTACTTTCGATCTAGTTTTCATGTACATTCCTTTGTAGAGTATTGGATCGATGATGTAAATAATTAACTAGTCATTTCGGCTCGTAGATCCCACAAGGTCGCTTGCGCATAATGAAGGGAGGAGCAGACGAAGTGGCGACACGACTGGAGGCGCATTGGAGACCAAGGGCCATGAAAGTTGGAAAATCTAGGATTTTCTGTAATATTCATATATTGGTTATGTACTTGGTTGTGTTAGTTAAAATTCCTCAAAATAAATTACTTAGTGGGAGAGGGACCCTAAGGGTCCCACAGCCTCCATTGCAATCTGATATGTGATGCGAACAAGCCCGCGCGTTGGCTCTGAGTGTCTTCCTCCATAACGGATAGGCTTGTTCTGCGGATCACAAGATCAGAAAAGATTATAGAGGATTATTGAAGAGTGTGTGCACTTCCCCACGGAAGGCACATAATCCTAAATAATTCTCTTAGTGTCGTGCAATGGTAAACACTTAAATACAATTATTAGTATCCTCCCCAACGGAGTAACTGCTAATAATTTGTAGGGTCGAAGTTGACCAACTATTAGTCATACTTGTCAAAAAGTTAGGATGACAAGATAAGATTAATGGGTAAAACTTTCTTGAACGAATGTAGGGTTTGTATATGTCCACACTAACGTGGCATGCAAATTCTCGGTGTTTGAGATGTTGGTTGATTTCAAAAATTTATTGTTTTGAGGAATCAATTTATTTTCGATTTCTAAAGTAGTGTATGTTGTTATTCTTAGGATTTTCAAAATAGTCTTTAACCCACTAGCGACCATACTTAAGGAAAATAAACTTATTGACCCCAAATTACATAGACTGGAAAAGAAACCTAGACATGTGCCGTATTTAATTAGGTGTGGTTGGTCTTGATCATAGAATTACACTAGTGTGCTTTGAGTACATTGAGCAGGACCAAAACCCGAGGTTATCCAATTTGTATTGACTCGATAATTAGATAGGACCTCAGTTTATATTATGGAGTATGATCCCTTAATCCCGAAATAATAACGGGCATATATTATTAATTATTATTTCTTTGATTTACCAAAGGGCGAGATCTATTCTGTTAGATCGATAGGCCCGGTAAGTTGGGAGATAATATTAATAATATGATGTGCCCTTGATTATTGACAGAATCCGTGTCTTTGTTAGTCGGGATGATGATGCCCCCTTGATGAGCTCAAAAGGTTTATCGTTCTAAACCCTGCAGGTGGATTTGATCCGGCACGATGATAAGGTTGAGTGGTACTAATCAAGGATCCAGATTTAATTAATTTAAATTGTCAATAATTTAATTAATTAACGGACATTCGAGATCTTAAACATGGGGGGATGGACGACTCGTAATATGTGGAGCCCATATGAAAATATGGGGGTTGGTGAGGAAGTTCAATTAAGATCATTTAGTGGAATGAATCTTAATTAATGGATCGGGTTTAGATCCATTAGTGGGCCAATATCCAACTCCTCTTCTTGGTCCCTACCTTAGCCCTATAAATACCCAATGAGATCAAGAAACCAAGGCTTAATCCAAGAGATTACTCCCAAGGCTTTCTCTCTCTCTCTCTCTCTCTCTCTCTCTCTCTCTCCTCCTCTTCTCCTCTAGGGTTTGGTCGGCGGTAAGGGAAGGAGAAAACTCTCCTTCTCTTTTCTTCTTCTCCTCTCTATCTCCACTCGACCAAGATACACTAGAAGAAGGTTGGGACCTTCCCTACCTTCTGTGGTGGTCGGCGGTGAAGGAGAGAGGGGCGGTGGCCAAAGAGAGGCGGATCAAGAGGTGGTACGACGGCGCCGCAAGGTGAGGGAAAGGAGAGAGTTTTCAGCCGGTTGGGAGAGGAAGAAGGAGTTCTATCTCCTTCATCTTCTTCTCCTTCCTCTCAAGGTGAGCAATCGACTTGGAGGCCCTTGGCCTGCTCCGGCGGTCGGTGGCGCAAAGGGAGAGGCGGTATGGAGCTTGTGACCGGAAACCTTAGAAGGCTAGGGTTAGGTTTTCGGCCAAGGCAAGAAGAAGATTCTTTTAAGAGCTCTTGGTGATCTCGGTTCGCGGTAGATCGTCACCCACACGACGTCCGTGAGGGAGGGACATAAGGTAGAAGATCGCGAGGTGATCGGAAAGGTATAATTCTTTCCAAGCTCCGTTAATTACCCTTATGTCAATACATGTGCTTGTTGTGTTTGCCTCGTCATTTTATGTTTGTTAATTTATTATTTTGATTCCGAATCATGATGAATAATTTATTAACTGGACCCCGACCGTAAACACAAAAGCTGGCGGTCAACTCGTCACCTTTTCCACGGTCGAACGGTCGAGCAAATTACAAGACAGATTTTGGTAATTGACTAAGTTGTAATTTAGATTGTTCGATATGGCACAAGACGATCGATGGGAAACGGGTCTTCATTCGGATTAATTTTTAATCCGTAGACATGGAGAGGTTTCTCGGATTGACCAGGTATTTGCTAAGGAAACCCGCCAAGCCATACCCAATAGCAAGGAAGTCTCATACCCGGTGACTAGAAAACAACTCCATTGCGATGAGTCAGAGCCAGGAGGATGGTCCTACAATTTCTTTCGGTCCAACAGACCTGGAAGAGGTGGAAGCTCCCCATGAAGATGCCATAGTAATCATAGCCCAAATCACCAACTACGAGGTTATACACATCTTCGTGGACACAGGAAGTTCCGTGAACATCTTGTACAAGGCAGCTCTGGACCAGATGCAGATCGATGATGATGAGCTACTCCCAGTCTCAACCCCACTGTTCGACTTTACGGGGTATCGAGTATAGCCGATAGGGCAAATCATCTTATCGCTCTCATTAGGTAGTGATACGTTGGAGAGGACCAGGAGGATGCCTTTCTTAATTGTGGACACTCCCTCCACCTACAATGCCATCCTAGGCCGCCCAGCGCTCAGTGTCTTCCAGGTGGTGGTCTCTGTCTACCACCAGAAGATAAAGTTCCCCGTAGGCGACCTAGTGGTTGAAGTCAAAGGGGACCAGCTGGTGTCTCAGCGATGCTACAATGGGGAAGTCAGGTCAGAGTCCCGGATGAACCCAAAGGCTTCAGAAAGCTAGCGGGAGGAGGCGGTCATGCACAGGGGGAGAGGGACAAAAGGCACGAGAGCCCAAAGCAGGCCAACTATCTTCGACTCTTCCGGTCACGGTAAGATTTACCTTACATATTGTGTACCCGCTTGTGTATTTTTGCTGCCTTGCAGCGAATTCAAGCAATAAAGGTGCCCTCTCCAAAATAACAATGTACCCCCGAAGAATTAAAAACCCTAATGCCTCGTGGTGCTGCGGATGCCCGGGGTACTTAGGCTTGGTCTGGGTGCTACAGACTCCCGACCAAGTAACCAAAACCCTAATGACTCGCGGTGCTACGGATGCCCGGGGTACTTAGGCTTGGTCTGGGTGCTACGGACTCCCGACCAAGTAACCAAAACCCTAATACCTTGCGGTGCTGCGGACGCCCGGGGTACTGGTCTGGGTGCTGCGGACTCCCAACCAAGAATAAAAACCCTAATGCCTCGCGGTGCTGCGGATGCCCAGGGTACTTAGGCTTGGTCTGGGTGCTACGAACTCCCGAGCAAGTAACCAAAACCCTAATGCCTCGCGGTGCTGCGGATGCCTGGGGTACTTAGGCTTGGTCTGGGTCTGGGTACTATGGACTCTCGACCAAGAACCAAAACCCTAATGCCTTGCGGTGCTGCGGATGCCCGGGGTACTTAGGCTTGGTCTGGGTGCTATGGACTCCCGACCAAGTAACCAAAACCCTAATACCTCCTGGTGCTGCGGATGCCCGGGGTACTTAGGCTTGGTCTGGGTGCTATGGACTCTCGACCAAGTAACCAAAACCCTAATACCTAGTGGTGCTGCGGATGTCTGTGGTACTTAGGCTTGGTTTGGGTGCTACAGACTCCCGACCGAGTAACTGAAACCCTAATACCTCGCGGTGCTACGGATGCCCGAGGTACTTAGGCTTGATCGGGGGCTACGGGGTCCCGACCAAGGGGCCGAGACCCTGATGACTCGTGGAATTTAAGGTGCCTGAAATACTTAGGCGCTACGGAAAAAACGTTAACACAATCTACTAGACAAAAGGAAGCAAGCGAGTCATCAGAACTTCATACAGGCAAGCACACACCAAAGGTAACAAATATTTTTCTTCATTTATATGGGAAATACATTGATGCCAACATCCCAGAGAAATACCAAAATACAATCAGAAGATCCAGTAAAGGGAATCACTCCTCTACTCAGGCTTTTCGGCACCACAAAAACATTCCCACAGAGTCGCTTGGCTTGCAAGGATCTACGCGCATTATGGTCGAAATCCTTGAATCCTCGGCCGTAGTGGAGACTCCTCAGTCCCTCATCCGTGTAACCATTAATAGAGGAGGATGCCTGAGGTAACACATGAGTGTAACAATCCCGTCTGAAGACCCCGACTACCTCTTCCGGCAAAGATGCATCCAAGGATGACTACAACATTAAAAAGGAAGAGGAGAGGAAGCAGTGGCTGCAACTCCTCCTCTCCGGGTGATGGTACTGCACCATCACTGGCAAACGCCATCTGATGCCCAAAACTCGGGGAAACTGGCAGTTTAGAAGGGGATGGTGTTTGAGGCGGACCGGGGATGAACCAACCAGGGAGGGGCAGAAGATGAACCATAAGGAGATGTCATCTCCGCTATGCTCCTCGGCGGAGCACATGATGTCTCTTCTGGACTCCTCGGTTAATCCCTGAGTCCCACCTCCACCAGGATCTTCAGCGAGACCCCGGACATAATCTCTGCTATGCTTCCTGGCAAATAGTGTGAAACATGGGGTTCCACCTCCGCTAGGCCCTTCGGCAAGAAACACTACTACGTCTTCGCTATCCTCCCCAATGGTGTCGGCAACTCCTGCTGTAAATAATGGCAGAGGAAAAGACACTGGCATCTCGCCACAAGGAGCCTACAAAGAGAAAGAAAGCAAGATGAATGGGGAAGGTTCACCCTCCTCCCCCTCTTTATAGTGACCATTGCCTCTCTGTGCATTTAATGCAAGCATGGTGCGGGAATAGCAATAGACGCCAACTCTGATGTGTCGCATCGGTTGGCATGCCTTCGCTGCACCTAGGAACCTGCAACTCTTTATGAGTCAACTCAAGAGATTGCGTGGGATGCAGAGGCGATGGTTCGGAGGCCACCAACATTCTCCAAAAGAGAAGAGTCGACGGGGGCCCCACAGGAGAATAAATGTATGCCTGGTACTTGGGCTTGCGGGGTTATCCTGGGAGATCCTTATCCAGGATTAAACCTGAAACACCCCGATCTCGCTACTCTCTGAGCCCTTGACGTGAAGACAAATGGACACAACAGCATGTACAGAAGAGTAAGGTAAAGAAATGTTTTCATTTTTAAAACAAGGCGAAACCCCCTGAGAAACACATAATCCTACCACTCTCGGCCCTCGGGAGGGAATTCCTTCCAAACTCGGCCGACACTCCTAAACTTGGGTCGCATCTAGAGGCAGAAATTAAGCCTTCTTCTACTGGTCAATGGCCCCGTGGAAGCCTTGCTTCAAGCCCTTCATTACCTGGTCAGCGATGATAGCTCCGAATTCATCCGATTCCAGGAACTTGGCTCTGAAGGCTGCCTCAGCCTCTCTAGTGCTAGAAGATTCAGCCGCCCGAAGGTTGTGCAGCTCGGCTTTAGCAACCTCCTTTGAGCATTTCAGCTGTTCCATCTTGGTAGACATTCTATCTTGCTCGGTCAAGGCTCCTTGAGCCTGTCTGATGTGGCCCATACCTCCGATCGAGCCTGAACTAGGTCATCCTCGAAGACCGACAAGCGATCAGATGCCATCACGAGGTCGGACTCCTTCTGATCGAGCTACCGCGCTTGGTCCTGAACACATGCGTTCAACCTCTCGGTTGAGGCCTCCATGAGTCGGATATATCTCGATAACTTATTCTCTCTCATTTGAAGTTGATCCCTGCGTCACCTGGAGCAGGTCCTTGGTAATGACCACCACCCACTCAGAGACCAACCATCCCTGGTGCCGGAAACTATGTAGGGCGGACTCCTTGGCCATCAGGGTATTCTGCAGATGCTCCACCTTTGCCCGTAGAGCCCGGCTGATCCCCTCTTGCATAAGTCCCGCCTGATGCTCGTGGTCAGCCGCGACCTCTGCTCTCAGGGCCCGGCGAGTCAGGGCTTCAATTTGAGGCCAAGCGCACAAGCCACGGCTGGCCATTAGGCAGTCTTCAGCCGCCTATCATTGCACCAAGGAATTATAGAACCTACCAGAACACATCCTATGCAACAGTAGCACGCACCTTCAGAAGGGTCTCATGGAGGTTGGTCAGAGGCCCCGCAGAGACACGTACGACCTCTCTTCCTTGAGACCTCGGGAGGTCGGCATGGCCCTCAGAAGGCAACGAGCCCCCGCGCTGAGGAAGTAGCTGGACGGTGGAGCTTCAGGAGGCAGGCAGGAGGGGTCGGAGTCGCCCTCCTCAGAGATGGAAGTCCCCTCGGACAATGCCCCCTCGGCAGGAACCTCCTTCAACTGCACTGGGGGGAAAGAGTGTATGGAAGCCTCCAATGCCGCATCTAGCCTCTTTTAAAGGCGGTCGAGTTTCATTCGGTATTGGGTGAGCAATACCTCCTTACCCTTCGGAGCCTCGGCCGGGTCAATTAAGGGAGAGCCGGGGGCCGGGCCGCCCACTTCCAGAATTACAGCCAGTGGTATGGGAGAAGACACGAGAACAGATGCCCCACCCTCGGAAGGAGAAACAACCCCCTCAGGGAGAATGGAAAATTTATTTTTAACTTATTATGTCTTATCTTTATGCTTAATTGTAAATTATTTCTTATTCATGTTTTTTAACATAACTTTTGAACTGGGTTGCCATAAATCAAAAAGTGAGAGATTGTTGATGCCGAAAGCACCAGATCGAACTTGGTTTTGATAATGGCAAAGAGTTCAAAGTTAAATTTATATTGTGATCTAATGATTCTACTAAGTGTGCAGGAATGTCCTATTTGAGTTAGGCACGAAGTCTTAACCTGCATGGTTGAGCATGAAGTCCTAGTCAAGGACTGGGCATGAAGTCCTGGATGAAGGCTGGGCACCGAAGACCTGACTGAGGGTTGGACACGAAGACTTGTTTTGAGAAATTAGGCAAGATGATCTGGTCGGTGACTGGGCACTGAAGATCTAATCCGGAAGATCAGGCAGGAGACTTAGCCGATCGAGGACTACGGATAGAAGTAGAGACAGGTCAAGGTATGGACGCCTTTAGATTTGAGAGTCTCAGAGGCTGAGCAAAAGTCCAACCGGAGGAGCCGGTTGGCAAAATGTAACATCTCCTAAGAGGGATAGGTGAGGACGCGTTCCCCGAAAGAGGGAACAGTAAACGTCGGTTCGACCTATGATTTCATTTTGAAATCCAAAGTTAGAACCAAGATAGCTCTGGTTGTTATTTCATGAATATTAATCATATTATTGTGTTCTTGGACTAACCTTGGTTGTAGGCTGAATAAAGTGGCTGCTGCGATACAAGGCACCTGAAAGGATTCATGCGCCTGAGAACCCAGGTGGCAAAATGGTGTCAGGCGCCCCAGGAGGGGTTCTTCCAGTGGATGCTCCACGTCAGCTACCAGAAACCTGTGAGCTCACAGGTGCCTCAGTTGTCCCAGGCACCCAAGAAAGGTGATAAGTGTTGGTCGAGTCAGATAAGGATGCGGCCAATACGGGTGATGTTATAGGCGCCCAAGAGCCATCGGGGCCCAAGAAGCTGCTTTAAAAGGGGATTCACCCCTTTTCTTCCCAACAACATCTCAAGTACTCAAATGCGCTACGAGAAGCTTCTGTGCTCAAGCCTTCTGCACCGACAACGTTCAACATCAACGACACGCCGCTTCTACAAGCTCAGGATTCCTATTTTAGTGTCATCGGTATAAAAGCTTTAACTTCCTTTCTATACTTAATTTCATACATTTGTAAAAGATTTTACGAACTATAGAATTTCTCAACATAAATGGTCAAGGACAATGGGCCTTGGAGTAGGAGTCGTTATAGTCTCCAAACCAAGTAAAAAGAAACCGTGTTAGCCGTATTTGGTTTTACTTATTTTTGCTGCGTTTCACTCTGTATTTTCTGAAAATTACAATATCGATATTCACCCCCCCTCTATCGATTACAACAATCCTACATTACTGAGTATAGAAGAAAAGAATTTATATCGACGACACTTTTATAAATAGAACTTCATTGTGTAGACGGTGTGTCATCGATCTTAAACTTTGTGAGGACAGAGAATTCGAGCACAGAAGTTTCAACGTTGAGAAATGCGAGAGCATGAAATGATGTTGAAAGCAAAGCGGTGAAGCCCCTTTTATATTGCTTCTTGGGCGCCTTCCACATCACCCGGAACAACCGCATCCTTATCTGCAGACTCGGCTAGTGTTTATCTTCATTCTTGGATGCTTGGGACTATTGAGTCGCTTGGTAGCTCACGAGCACCTGGGAGCTGACGTGCGCAACTACTAGAAGAACCTCTTCTAGGGTGCCTGATACCATTCAGGCACCTAGGTTCTCGGGCGCCTGAACCCTTTCAGGCGCCTGGTATCGCATCAACCAACTCCTATCAGCCTGCAACCAGGGTTAGTCCAAAAACACAATAATATGATAGATATGCATGAATAACAGCCAGAGCCATCTTGGTTATGACTTTAGATTTCAAATGAAATCCTAGGTCGAACTGACGCCTACTGTTCCTTCTACCGGGGAACGCGTCCTCACCTACTCAACTCTGGAGAAGTTACCTTTTGCCAACTGGCTCCTCCGGTTGGACTTTTGCTTGGCCTCTGATATTCCTGCATTTCAAGACGTTTGTACCTCAACCCATCTCTACTTCTGTCCACTGTCCTGGCCCAACTAAGTCTCCTGCCCGATCTTCCAGATTAGGTCTTCGGGGCCCAATCCTTGACCAAGTCTTCTTGTCCAATTTCTCTATTTAGGTCTTCGTGCCCAACCCTCGGTCATGTCTTCGGTGCCCAGCCCTTGGCCAGGACTTCATTCCCAGTCCTTGACTAGGACTTCGTGCTCAACCCTACAGGTCAAGACTTCATGCCTAGCTCAACTAGGACTTTCCTGCACACTTAGTAAAATCATCAGATTACAATATAAACTTGACCTTGAACCCTTTGCATTATCCAAACCAGGTTCAATCTGGTGCTTCCGGCACCAACAATCTACCCCTTTTTGATTTATGGTAACCCAGTTCAAAAGTTAAGTTAAAAAATATGAATAAGAAATAAACCACAGTTAAACACTAAAAAGATAAGACATAACAAGTCTAAAACAAATTCTTTTCATTCTCCCCCTTGATTAGTAATTTCCCTCCTTTAGAACATTTTAATTTTTGAAAAACATTGGAAAATTGAAATATTGCATAAAGCTCTACCTTGATTTGAAATCCTCCTTTTGAAGCTTTTGAAAACATGCAATTTCCTTTTTGAATATTTTCCTAATTTTTAAAAATAATTCTAAGTATGGATACGCTCATTAATTAAAAAAAAATAATTCTATGTTCAGTTTTGATAAAGTATTTTAAAAAGCTTCTCAGTATCACAAATGAGATTCAGAACTTTTAGCCACTTATTTTTAATCCTCAAGATAAAGGAGAATAAAATTTCTTCGGAACACTCGATCACAAGCACTAAAGGCCCAAAAACAATGCTCAAATTTTTGTATAGGCCCTTGTTTTCAATGCAACATATGTTTCTGAGTCTCAATATTTTAACTCCCATAAAAATATAGGGAGGTCACCATAATCCTTTTCAAAATCATCTATCACCTTTGGTATAACTTTTTGACTTGCATTGTATGCCTTTCAATATTATATCTCTACTATAAATATTTCTTTCATATCTTGCTGAATATTTTTGGGTTTATATAAATCTATAGACACAAATTGACTTTCAATCTAAGAAACTATAAAAGAAGTTCTACATGCAGGATGATGATCCTTTTCTAAGCAAAGACCACATTGTGTTCTCCTAAATATTTTATAATGGTCAACTCTATTTCTCCCCTTGCAATTATTGCCATGTACAATTTACTCCCC
Source organism: Boesenbergia rotunda (assembly GCA_024364735.1). Taxonomy (NCBI): domain Eukaryota; kingdom Viridiplantae; phylum Streptophyta; class Magnoliopsida; order Zingiberales; family Zingiberaceae; genus Boesenbergia; species Boesenbergia rotunda. The sequence continues at coordinate 232,673 of JAGFNQ010000199.1, forward strand.
CTTCAATTGCTTTAACTCTTGTTTTCCTCAAGTCCATTAGTTTGTAAATGAATTGCTTCTTCATAGCATACTCAGCAAGGGCATCTTTAAAATATTTTTGGTTTGGGAATATCTACACAAGAATTGATAGATTTTTTAGTTACTACTGTTGGTACAATCAACCTCTATGGTTTTGATATTTGTTTGATAATATATTTAATAGGGTCTAGTCAGTTCTGTTGAGGCAATCGACCCTTAAATGATTGGAAGATTATGATTTTGATGTGTGGGCAAATAGGTTTAAAGTTAGAGCGTTATGTTGTATTTGATTTATGTGATTAAGTTTGCAGGACTTGGAGAATCACACTTGGTGGACCTATCCGAGGGACGAGAGCCGAGGGAGGAGAGCTCCAAGGGCAAGTCGGGAAGTGGACTTCAAGGGCACACGTGAAGGGTGGCATGGAGGCAAGCCAAGGGAAGGCTTGCATGCGCATCCTAGGGACGATAGCCAGAGGGAGAGGACTTCAAAGGGCGAACTAAGGGAGCAGACCTGAAGACATACGCGAAGGAGAAGGTCCATAGTGGCTGGAGCTGAGCTGGGAGGCAGGGCAGTCGACTGGCCCAGAGGCAGTTGACTGCCAAAACCCACAGAAAGTTCGCAGCTTCGGACCAGTCGACTGGCCCTGGGGCAGTCGACTGGTATACCCCGAAACTAGCCGTTGGCTAGCCGTTGGATGACATTTAATGCCGGGCCAGTCGACTGCCATCGGGGTAGTCGACTGGTGCGGGGCTGGACAGACTGCGAGTCTATCCTTTTCACTTATAAAAGAAGCTCCTCGTTACACGTGCATGTACGGTTCCGTACAGTAACGAAGTGCTGCCCAACTGTAGAGTGATTTTTGCTTCCTCCATCATATTTCTGCATCTGTAAAGAGGAAGATCTTACTGTAAAGGTTTCTCCACCTCAAGGAGACTTTTCGATAGTGAAAAGTGGTGCTCGCGGCGTGGATCCTTGGACTAGTCACCCATCTGGGTGGATACCAAGTAACCGATAAGTGTTGGCATTGTCTATTTCTTTTACATATTATTTCCGCTATGCTAACAACTCTGTAGAGATCGGAACAAACCGAAAAAAGTGCATTCACCCCCCCCCTCTGCATGCCTAAATCGATCCTTCAGTTGGTATCAGAGCCGGTGCGTTTCGGAAGATCTAACAGTCAACCGGAGCAATTGTAATGGCGTTTCAAGAGCGATACTCCACCGCACGACCACCATTCTTCGACGGCAACGACTTCGCGTACTGGAAAGGTAGGATGCAGTACTATCTCATGAATGATATTGAAACTTGGATAAGTGTTGCAGATGGCTTCGAGGCGCCCGTCGATGAAAGAGGAGACCCAACACCTATGAGAACATAGTCAAAGGAGGTGATGAAGAGGGCGCAATCTAATGCCAAAGCCACCACCACACTACAATGCGGGCTCTCAAAGGAGCAACTGAACAAGGTGGGGCCGTTCAAGAGCGCCAAAGAACTATGGGACAAATTAGTTGAACTGAACGAGGGGTCAAACGAGTCCAGAAGAGCCAAGAAGGACTTGTTGGTGGCCCATGTAACGACCCGGAAAATTTTCATAATATTTTCTTTAAAATATTGAGCATGACTAGGTAATTTTCCAAGGAACCTAGAAATATTAATACGAATCTTAGCCTAGAAATCCATGTTTTCTCATTTAAATTGGGAAAAATAAGCACTAATGGGCTTTATATGGGCTTTCTAGTACCATAATTATTGGTGAATTTTAGGAAAAAATTGATATAAATATAAAGAGGTTTTAATGAGAAATATCAACATAATTATGGGGGAATTTTTGGGATTTTTGAAATAATAGGGAATAAAATAAAAAAATAAAATACAAAAAATTAGTGCATGCACCAAGGATTGAACCTTGGACCTCTTGTACAACCATGTATTCTCTAACCAATTCACCTAGCAAGGGAGTGCTATGAGGAAATGAAGTGGATTGTGGTTAAGGCTTAGGGAAAATGAATGGTCATCCACCATGACTCTTCACTTGCCCTCCTTAATGTGCTATAAAAAGGGGGCTTGGGGGTTACTTTCTTCCTTCCATCAATTCCACCTTTCTTCCTCCTCCCTCACCCTATCCGAAACTCCAAGGAAGGTTTTCCTTTGGAAAACTTCACAAGAGGGCTCAATCTTCAAGAGCTAAGGGTCATCTACAAGGCTACAAGGGTTAAGGGTGATCAAGGGACAACAAGGTCTTCATCATCTTCCCTTTTTAAGGTCTAAAAACCAAGATAACCCAAGGTAAGACCCCCTCACCTGTGGTGTAATGGTTTTTCTTGATATGGTCATGATCTAAGCATCTTGTTTAAGATCCAAGTTGAAAAGTCCATGAAAAGGGGACTTAGGGTTTCGACCCTTTCATGTTTCTAGGGCTAGGACTAGTTTTAACTCTCTAATGATGGTTCTTATGTCTCCTTATGATGTAAGTGATGTTAGTAGTGATTAATGTGAATTTTTGCATGCTTGATGGCTCCTACAAGTTTCGGCCAAGACCCCTAAATTATGGATGGAACTTGATCTAACCCTTCAACATGTTTAATTTGTTTCCCCTATGACATGATGGATAGTGATTGGGTTTTATAATAATTTCTCTATGAATTTCATGAGCCTTTAGGTTTCGGCCAAGGGCTAATGTAAGGCTAAGGGATTAGGGTTGGCTTTAGCTATGGGATCAAAGGTTTCCTATAGCATTTTATGTTGTATGGGATGTTATTTGTGACCTAAATGAATTGTTCCATGGACCTAGGGTTTCCTAGGGTTTTCGGCCAAGACCATAACCTAGGGTTTGGAGTGGGGTAAGACCACAAGAATGCATGTTTATAGGGTACTATGATGTATGTATATGCTTAAGTATGTTGGAAGAATTTTATGCCAATGAAAACCCTAGATTATGTGTCAAGAATTATATGTTAGGTCACTTGTAATGATGATTCATAAATATTTAGACATGTGCCATGAACCCAAGGAAATGTATCATGTATGAAAGGACCTAGGTATGTTTTTCCATGTACCATGACCATGCATGTTTTTATGAATTAAGATGCTAATTATGTAGGTGTGCCATGATTTAGGAATGATATGTATGCATGCCATGATTTATGAATAATATGAATGTATGCCATGATTTATGAATGATATGTATGCATGCCCTGTTTATGGATGAAATGATGAATGAAGTTAAAGTTCATGCCTTCAAGGCCTAATGGTGATATGGAATGAGAATGATGAACGAAAGGAGGTTCATGCCTTCAAGGCATAATGATGATGTTAAGCATTAAGAATGAATGAATATGCTATGTATGGTTGTGAATGAAGAAGCATGTGAAAGTATTTTATTTTAAGAATGGGCTTGTACCGGACCTGAATAAGGTCCACGGTTCTGGACTACCGATGAAGTTGTCCACGGTTCGGGACTACCGATGAAGTTGTCCTTACGGTTCGGGACTACCGATGAAGCTGTCCTTACCCTAGTAGGTCGAGATTAGCTACCTCGTATTTACTTAGGGATGCACGCATATGATGAATGAATGTGGTACAAGCCAGGGCCCCAATGAATGTTATGATTATGTTTAAGTAATGAAAAGTATGATTTTAAACTAAGCATCCTTATGATATATGCATTTGCCCATGCATCCATCCATGTTATGCATTATGTTTATGAAAAGTATGATAATGCAAAGTATGTTCATGTTAATTAGAATGCCATGATTATGTTTATATGTTCATGTTAATTAGAATGCCATGATTATGATGATGTTTATTGTTCATGTTAATTATGATGTCATGATTATGTTTATATGTTCATGTTAATTATGATGCCATGATTATGATTATGTTTATTATTCATGTTAATTATGATGTCATGATTATGTTTATATGTTCATGTTAATTATGATGCCATGATTATGATTATGTTTATTGTTCATGTTAATTATGATGCCAAGATTATGTTTATTGTTCATGTTAATTAGAATGCCATGATTATGATTATGTTTATTGTTCATGTTAATTATGATGCCAATATTATATTTATTGTTCATGTTAATCAGAATGCCATGATTATGTTTATTGTTGATGTTAACTAGAATGCCATGATTATGTTTATATGTTCATGTTAATTATGATGCCATGATTATGATTATGTTTACGTTCATGTTAATTATGATGCCATGATTAGGGTTATGTTCATGTTGATTATGATGCCAGGATTAAGTTTATGTTCATGCTTAAGTATGATGCCACAATAACTATGTACATGCTAAATTCGGATGCCATGATTTCATTTATGTTTATGCTAAAACGATGATGCGTGATTGTGTAGATGTCATGATAAGAAGTATGCTATGATATGTAGGATTGAAGCATTATGTTCATGTTTATACGACGTATGAATTTTGTGAGTAGGAAAAGGGTTTTACTAAGCCTCCGTACTTATAGTCTTATTTTCTTATACCGCAGATCAAGCAAGAGATTTCTAAGGGAAGCAGCAGGAGAGGCTAGAACATGGATGTGTAGTAGTGACATGGCCAAGAAACCCTCTCATTTCACTTATTGCAAGTTTTATGATCTGACAATGCTTACTTTGGGTTATGCTCGGCTTATGATAATTATGCCTAAGAAACAACCTACTATTTGTGAAGTTATGGATAAATTACTTGCTACCTGAAATACTTATGAATAAGTCATGGAAAGTTGATATCATGATGCTATGCATGCTGATAATATGTTACCTGAAATGCTTATGAATAAGTTATGGAAAGTTGATGTGATGATGCTAGGTATGCTAGTAATATGTTAAGTATAATGTCACAATGTCCATGAATGATAACCCAGACATGTGTATATGATTTAAGTACTAGTTATTCCGCTGCATTAAGATGTTACATATGCACATGTATGTTTAGCGTAACGGCCGCTTAGGAAAAAAAAAGCGGGCGTTACAGCCCAACTGCAGTCCCTCTCCATGAAGAGCAAAGACACCGTCAGTCAGCTGCATGGAAGGGTAAAGGAAGTAATCAACGAGCTCCATGTAATTAGAGAAAATAAAAAATCGGGATATCGTCAGGTATGTCTTACAAGCCTTCTCGAGAACCACCCTGTGGGCATCCATGGTTGATGCTTACAAGGTATCAAGGGACTTATCTTTAGTTAAATTAGACGACCTATTTTGTGAATTTGAACTGCACGAGCAAACTAACATTTCGGCAAAAGAGAAAGGTATTGCTTTTGTTGCAGAAAAGGAGAAGAGGAGGAGAAAGGAGAAGAAGAAGGTGATCTACTCATCGTCATCAGATTCAGAGGAGTCAAGTGCCTCTATGGACAGTGACCAAGAGGCCTTTATGGTAAGGAAATTTCGTAAAACATTTAAAAGTTTTTCCAACAAGTCATATGCTAGGAAAGGGGCCAAAGGTAAGGGTAAGACCAAGGAGATAATCTGCTACAACTGTCACCAAGAGGGATATATGAAGAACGAGTGTCCCCAGTTGAAGAAAAGGGATGACAAGAAGGAAGAGAAGAAGAAGAGTGACAAGAAGAAGTCAAAGGGAAAGGAAAAGAGTGCCACGAACCTCAAGGAGACTTGGGACGATCCCTCATCCTCAGAAGGAGAAGAAGAGCAAGTCTCCCACTTCGCTCTTATGGCACAAGATGACTCGGACTCATCAGACGATGAACGGAGCTCAAGCAGTGAAGATGAGAGCTCCTCCACTTCATCATCATCAGAGTCAGAAGCTTCGGTAAGTGAGGTATACCACTTACCCTCCTCTACCTTAGTGAAAATTATTTCTAGCACGAACATGGACTTAGCTAAGACTAGAAGTAGAATTAAGGATCTTAAGGAAGAAATTGTCATACTTAGAGTAGAAGCTATTAAACTTAAAGATTTGCATGCCAGCTCTACCTCTTCACATGTTTCACATATTGAAAATGAAAATAAGGAGTTAAGGAAACAAGTAGATGACCTCATAAAGGCGCTTAGGAAATTCCAAGTAGGATCAAGTAACCTTGATATGATCATCAACAGTCAAAGAGCTGTATATAACAAGGCTGGATTGGGTTATAGACCTAAGATCAAGGAAGTAACATTCGTCTCACTTACCGGTAGAATTGGTGCATCTAGGAGACTAGGGGCTAGGGGAACCACAAAGAAGGCATGGGTACCTAAGAAATTTTTAAATGATGCTTATGGATCAAAGATATGGGTACTAAAAGAGTATGTTTTCCATGTTGTCTAGGTAAAGGTGAAGGAGGCCCCAACTTTGTGGATAGTAGATAGTGGATGCTCAAGACACATGACCGGGGATGTGAGCAAGTTCACCACTATTAGCTACCTAAGAGAAGGGACCGTCTCCTTTGGGAATAGTGGAAAGTTGAGGATCATTGGTAGGGACACAATTGAGGTATCTCCCACTATTTCGATTCATAAAGTACTTTTAATTAAGGATATGAAGTTTAATTTATTAAGTGTGAGTCAACTATGTGATGCCGGTTTTAGAGTAGAATTTTATGCTAAGAAATGTGTAATAAGGCAAAGTGAATCAAACACTATCATATTAGAAGGGTTTAGAGAGGCAAACTTATATTATCTTGATCTATCTTATGCTACTAACAATGTTGTTAAGTGTCTCATGTCTAAAGAAGAAGAAGAGTGGTTGTGGCACCGGAGACTTGAACACGTCAACATGAGAAACATTGCAAGAGTAGCCAAGGAAGAGTTGGTGAAGGGGCTTCCAATGATCAAGTACGAAAAGAACAAATTGTGTGATGCATGCCAAGAAGGTAAGCAATCCAAAGCATCACACAAAGGTAAAACTCTAATCACCACCTCCTTACCTTTAGAACTTTTGCATATAGACTTGTTTGATTGTCATAGTACTCCCTCACTTGTGGGGAGTAAATATTGCCTTGTAATAGTAGATGACTTGTCTAGATTCACATGGGTTTATTTCGTGAAACATAAGGATGATACTCTAGAGATCTTCATAGGATTTAGTAAGAGGGTAGAAAATGGAAAGAACACCAAAATAAACCGAATTAGGAGTGACCATGGTGGGGAGTTCCAAAACGCTGGTTTCACACAATTTTGTGTTGAAAATGGGTACAAGCATGAGTTCTCATGCCCAAGGACTCCTCAACAAAATGGGGTAGTTGAGAGGAAAAATCGAGCCCTACAAGAAGCTGCTAGGACTATGCTTAATGCATACTCTCTTCCTAGCTACTTTTGGGCCGAAGCGGTTAACACTGCTTGCTATATTCAAAACCGGGTGTTGGTACATAAGTTTTTAGGAAAAACACCCTTTGAACTATGGAATGGAAGGGTACCCCAAGTCCACTATCTTAGGGTCTTTGGATGTAAAATTTACGTCTTAAATACCAAAGACGACCTAAGAAAATTTGAGTCAAAAGCCGATGAAGGAATCTTAGTAGGGTATTCATTGACTAGTAGGGGTTACAGAGTGTACAACAAGAGGACAAAAGTGATTGAGGAGTCCTCAAATGTCAAATTTGATGAAACTACTAGTACCTACCCTAGAAAGGCTTCTATTGATAAGGATATAGAAGGTCCAACCCCTTGCCCAAAGAATCCAAGACCTACATTTGGAGGGCAATGATCAAGGGGGAGTAAGAATACACTAGAGGATGAGGAAGAAGGAGTAAATGAACCTACAACCTCTAGACCCTTGAGACATCACCATGATCATCCTATTGACCAAATTGTGGGTGATGTCACTCAAGGAGTAAGGACTAGGTCCTACTTTAGGGATCAAACTAGTCAAATAGCTCTAATCTCCCAATTAGAACCCAAGACCATTGATGAAGCATTGGGAGATGTTGATTGGGTTTTGGCCATGCAAGAAGAGCTAAACCAATTTGAGAGGAGTGAAGTTTGGGG
>JAGFNQ010000199.1:251421-288794 GCA_024364735.1 Boesenbergia rotunda
TCTTTTAAGAGAAAAGCCTAACATGGATGGACTTACTCATACCTATAAGGGTAGACTGGTAGCTAAAGGTTTCAAGCAAATTCATGGTATTGACTATGATGAAACTTTTTCTCCAGTAGCGATGTTTAAGTCTATTCGGATCATGCTTGCTATTCCAGCCTACCACGATTATGAGATCTGGCAGATGGATGTCAAGACAGCGTTTCTGAATGGAAACCTTCTCGAGGATGTGTACATGACACAGCCTGAGGGTTTTGTAGATCCACAGCATACTGGCAGAGTATGCAAGCTGCATAGGGCCATTTATGGTCTAAAGCAAGCTTCTCGGAGCTGGAATCTTCGATTCGATGATGCGATCAAACAGTTTGGTTTCATCAAGAACGAAGATGAAACCTTGTGTCTACAAGATGGTTAGTGGGAGCACAGTAGTCTTCCTAGTCTTGTATGTGGATGACATACTACTCATTGGGAACGACATCCCTTCGTTACAGTCTGTGAAGACTTGGTTGGGGACTTGTTTCGCAATGAAGGACTTAGGTGAAGCAGCCTGCATTCTAGGCATTAAGATCTATAGAGATAGATCTAAAAGATTGCTTGGCCTAAGTCAGAGTACATACATTGATACCGTTTTGCAACGGTTTGCCATGCAGAATTCCAAGAAGGGAAATCTGCCAATGTCACATGGCGTGAGTCTTTCGAAGACTCAAGGTCCCTCTTCTAGAGAGGAGAGAGACCGCATGAGCAAGATCCCTTATGCCTCAGCCATAGGATCTATCATGTACGCCATGTTATGTACTCGTCCTGATGTCTCGTATGCTTTGAGCATGACGAGCAGATACCAGTCAGATCCAGGTGAACGTCACTGGATAGCAGTAAGAATATTCTTAAGTACTTGAGAAGGACTAAAGAATATTTCTTGATATTTGGAGGCGAAGAGGAGCTAACTGTAAAGGGTTACAGTGATGCTAGCTTCCAAACTGACCAGGATGACTACAGATCGCAGTCTGGGTTCGTGTTTTGCTTAAATGGTGGCGCTGTCAGCTGGAAGAGTTCAAAGCAGGATACAGTTGCTGATTCTACAACAGAAGCTGAGTACATTGCTGCATCTGAGGCAGCAAAGGAGGCAGTTTGGATCCGCAAGTTCATTACTGAGCTTGGAGTGGTTCCTAGTATAGCCGACCCAGTACAGCTCTATTGTGACAACAATGGAGCTATTGCGCAGGCTAAGGAACCTCGCTCACACCAGCGGACCAAACACATACTACGGCGATTCCATCTCATTCGAGAGATCATCGATCGAGGAGATGTGAAGATTTGCAGAGTACCCACAGACGCTAACGTCGCAGATCCCTTGACCAAGGCTTTGGCACAGATAAAGCATGATGGTCACACTAGGTCATTGGGTATTAGATACTACAGCGATTGGCACTAGTGCTAGTGGGAGATTGTTAGTGAGAGCCCTAGAGCCAATCATATGATGATTACTTTTTGGACTCATTGTATCATATTCTTGTATATATATTTCTTATATATAAAGGCATTTCTTATGGTTATTGTACTTATGTGTATTGGTGCCAAATAACTTAGTATAATAACGTCCTTGAGTAGAAGGTTCTTATCTATATCAATCGATTAGTTGAATCGATAGTGAGATGATATAGAGAACACTACTCTTAATTATTCCTAGTCAAGTATTAACATTCAAGGACAATGTTAATGCATAGAGACTAGCATGTAGGTCAACATGATGACTTGATCTCACAAGTCATGGATATGAGATATCAAGTTGACACATGGGTATACATTAGAGAATGTATACTGAATGGCCCGCCATGAGAAAGTATCATAGATCGTTATATGAGTGTCATATACTTTCTCATGTGACTATTAGTATGACTATTAGTCCTTAGACCTGAAGTCACCATAGTTCCCTACATAAGGAGTTATGTACTTTGGTTTCGTCAAACGTCACCCGTAACTGGGTGGACTATAAAGGCGATTACTGGGTATGTAACAAATTATGCAGAGGGATGTGAGTGATGTAGATGGATCTATCCCTCCTATATGACGGGAGAGATATCATAGTCTTGATAGAGTGAGATCACTAAGTGCATGGCCATGCCCAATAAGGCAATATGAGATATTGAGCTTATTTGATTATAGTGAGTCTACTTGGAGTTCAAGACACATAGATTGATTGGAGGATGACACGGTCTATGCCTCATGAAAGATCAATCTAGATATCAAGGATAGAAGGACATTGTCACATATTGTGATGGTCACAATTATTAGTCACATTGGTGATGTTGGATCTCAACATTCTTGTAACTTGGGTAGCAATGATGTGTTGCTAGATACCGCTCATTGCTTATGTTTCTAAGAGGTTAGAAGCATTGCCAACGATACAAGAACCTATAGGGTCACACGCAAAGAACAAATAGATGGAGAAAAATTGAAGTCAAGTTTGACTTGGCTAAATATGGAAAGTCCATAAAAGGCAAGTTTGACTTGACCCAAATCCAAATCAAGTTTGACTTGACTTGGTTCCACTTCAAGTTAGACTTGACATGAGAGAAGAAAAGGAGTCAAGTTTGACTTGACTAAATATGGAAATTCCATAAAAGGTAAGTTTGACTTGACCAAAAGGCCACCTCACCTTGACTTGACCAAGTGATGACTTGGCTTGGTTTTCCTCCCCATTTGAATTTGAATTCAAATTGAAAGGGGGTTATGGAAGGCCACCTAATGGCTATTAGTGGCCATTATGGCCGGCCACTTAATGGCCATTAATGGCCATTAAGTTGCCGGCCACAAGAGAGAACAAAAGGGGGTGTGTCTTCTCTTCTTCCTCTCCAATTGTTGGAGTTCTTCTTCTTCTTCTCCTCTTGGCCGAATCCTACAAGGTGCTAGCACACCTAAAGGATTTCATCCATCTACTTTTGTTCGTGTGGATACTTCTAGAGGGACGGCACTTGACGTCCTAGAGATTCGACATCCAAAAAGGAGCGAACGGGATTAAACGGGGCACGCATCAAAGGTAAAATGTTTATCCTTCTTTAGATCTAGGAGTAGATCGGGTTTTGAAGTATGTAAACGAGCACTCGTAATTTTTGAAATGGCTTTCTTCCGCTCGGATCCTTGCTATTGGGGCTTTCGGGGTTTCCGCAACGCGAAAAAGCGGTTTTCGTGGCCCGAAAAACCCTACAGATCAGACGGCGACCGAGCAACAACCGGATCTGCTGCCACGTGGGGGGGGGGGCGCCCCCAGGCCCTATATAAAGGGCCCTCGACCTCCTTCTTCAGAGCATCAATTACTGTGACGCTTCCACGCTCTTCTGCTTCGACGACACGCTCCAGAACTCTTCCAACTCGAGCTGACGACGTCCTGCTGCTCCAACACTTCGATCTACACCGGACGTCAGTAACGAAGAGCTTAATTAAGTTTACTAGGCTGATTCTGTAATACTTTTTATTGTAAACTTTCTCGAACGTATAGAATTGCCCGCAGAAAACGGTCAACGACCGTGGGCCTTGGAGTAGGAGTCGACACAGGCTCCGAACCAAGTAAAACGACCTTGTTAGCGTTGTGTTGCTTTGTCTCTATTTCCGCCGCGCACTTACTCTTTTTAAATCCGAACGATTTGCGACATTCACCCCCCCCCTCTCTCGCATTTCTCGATCCAACACAATGGTTCTACCTCCTAAAAGTAAACACAAAACCCAAGGAATATTCATATATGCCCCTAACTAGATTGGAATTCTGTATCCATATAACCTACAATAAATTGGTCTGCCCGATAAATCAGCATATAGTCCTTAGTCCTTTTCAGGCACTAATACATGCTTTTACTGCATTCCAATTTTCTTGACTTAGATTACTCCGATATCTGTTACCCATGCCCATGGCATAACTGATATCTGGGCTTATTTCTAGCATACAAGAGACTTCCTCTAGTTTATGCTAGAGGAACTGTCATTATCTACCCTATCACTTTTGATAATCCAAATATATCTCTTAGATAGAGTAGCTCCAAAACTGAAAACTACAAAACTTTCCTTTGGGAGGTATCCATGCTAGAATGAGCTAGGACAATTGTTTTATACGAAGCTTGAGATAAGCACATCATCCTTGTCTGGAGATCCCTTAGATCTTTGATCCCCACGGATGTGTCTTACTTCCCTCAAGTCCTTCATAATCGTACGGACAACCATACCCTTACGTCTGATAATATTATGTTATTGTTTCCAACTAACAAAATACTTTCTACGTGTAGTACAAGAATACCACTTCGTTTCTGTCACATACACAATCTTATCCATCTTTTGAACAAATCCATATAACAGGATTTATCTCTTCAAAGTGGATAATCCTTGTCATAGGTCTAGGGATGTGGCTCATGTTCTCTTAGAACCCAGTCCTCAGACTCTCCAACAACATGAGACTTCTAGGTTGAGCAACAACTCTCCCACTACGACAAGGTACCCTTTGCATATCTTTAGTGACACGAGGTGCAGTACCTTGTGGCATCTCCTCTTGTACAGTTGGTACTAAGATTGGAATGTCCCTCTATTTAATTTACTCAGAGTAACTCTACACCTGGACTTGTGGTTTATTACATAGTCCTTTTTCCAAGAATCAGATATTCATCCCAACGAACATCTGCTGATCCTTAGGACTAATAAACCACATTATTGTTCCCTTAGGATATCCTACGAATATATGCACTAGATTCCAACTTGTTGGTGTCTCTTTACAGCACAAGTTATGAACTACTCATAATCTGAACATGACTTAGACTAAGCTTTCACTTAGTCCACATCTCTATGGTTTTTAAGAGACTACTGACCTAGACAGAATCAAGTATACAAACCTTCGTATTCAGGACATACCCCTTTGAACAAATTTGGCTAATCTCAGAGTGGCTTATCATCTTCTTAACTTTTAGCTTAAGAGACCTTCTTCCTTCCATGCGTTGCACCATTCTGTTGGGGTGCACTAGGTGCATTGAATTGGGATCAAATCTCAATTCTCTGATAAATAAGTCTACAACTATCCTATAGGTACTTGTCATCATGATCTAATCATAATGTCATAATACTTTTACTTTGATGTTTCTTCTGCATCATACTTGAATTCTTTGATCTCATCAAAGTATTCAATCTTGCAGTACATCAAGTAAATGTACTATGTCCTTTGAATAATTGCTTATCACATAAACAAAGTATTGAAGTGTAACTCTATTCTATATAGATTAAGGACTTATACTTATCAAGTTGAACTAATTCCTATATATTTTTTGGCTCTATGCCCCTAGGCTTAGAACAAGCCTATTTGGTTTTGTTACTTCCCTAGTAAGAGTCAAAAGCATCTTAAGGAAGACAAGTCTTCCATAACCAATAAACCCTAAGGCTTATTGGTTAACCCCTTTTGTGTCCCACTAGAGTTTAACAAACCAAACCTTAGAGACAAAATATATGTTTGGTTTCACTTTGGAAGGAACCTTTCTCTTACATTAGTTAAGATGATAAGCTTATCGCATCATGGGAGCCTTTTGGCTTTATATACTAATTGCCTATCTTATGTACTTCAACAAATAATCCTTCCATTCCACTTTTAACAAATAAAAGCAATAGAAAATATCTTATTCCAGAAACTGAACCAAATGTTCTTTCCAAAAAACTAAGTATATAAAGGTAATCTTTATAAAGCCAAAAATATATTATCCTATGCTAAAGACATAAATGAAATAGATAAACTCCCACTGCAAAAGTCATCTCCATAGCCTATCCATGTAGTCAGCAATATCCTCCTCAGCTAACCGTCGGGTTTCCTGGAACCCCTACACAAAAATGTAGACATGAGTAGTGGTATCCGTATCTACAACTAGGTATCGGTAGATATCACCACTAAACATGTTACAACGACACAAGAAGAAAATATACCTGTGGTACTACTTTGACGGCGGGGACAATCTGTCTTTCAATGTCCTGACTGCTTGCACACAAAGCACTTGCCTTTTGGCTTCTTTATGTGTAAAATACGGGTTTTAAAAAAAATCGGAATATATATATATATATATATATATATATATATATTTCGTTATATATATGGTTATATATATATATATATATATATATAGTTATATGGTTATATGGTTATAAAAGAAAGGGTAATAATTAGAGATATTTATAATTAATCCTTTCCACTCTTGTCATCCCCGAGCCCTTTCATTGCCACTCGTCCGCGCGACCTAGCCGCAGCCAAAGCAAGCGTCGCCCGCTCTTCTCCTTCCTCCCCTTGCGAAGCCCGCAGCCCAGCATCGGCGACACCTTTCCTCCTCTGTTATCTTCCTTCTCAGCGTGCCCTAGCCACGGTCGACGCTTTCTTCCTCATCTCTTCCCCTAATCTAGAGCAGGTGAGTCATTAAACCTAGGGTTTTCAGGTTTCATTGATTCCAAATGAAAGTGAGTATTGGGTTACCGTGGCTTCTCTAGCAGAGATTGTTTTGCAACCAATTGGATCGGGATTTGATCGAAGAAAAGGGGCTGATACTAGTTGATCCCTTTTCCTCTAGAGTGGTGTCGTCGGATTCGGAGCAGAGAGGTGGTTGTCGGCTATTGATCAGGTAAGGATTCCCTAATGTGAGTATGAAATACTACCATGGTTGTTTGTTTCGTAATACCATGCTATGAATTTTGGATGAACTAAGATTTGGGTTAAAACAGTGGGCTGTTGGGATAATTTGAACTGGAATTTTTATGTATGTTCTGTTGGTGGAGCTAGGGTTCCATCAGGAACTTAAACTTCTTAATGAAGTTGTGATTTAGGAGCCGAATTGATCATGTGCCATCTTTGGTAATATGGGTTGTTAGTGTTTAGTTTAACTTGTCGATTTTGGGATCCTTTTGCTTTAATTCAGATTAAGTGTTAGTTTCAAACACTGATCATATGTATCAACCCTAATTTGATTTGTAGAGATAATTTATATTTCTATTAAAAGAATGGGTTGATTGGCGTGGAAATTGGATTTGGCAGCAACTTGAGTGTGTTTGTCGTGAGCTCCATTTGGAGATGAAATATTTGGATAGTTGAAGAGTGAACGAGTTAGGTTTAATTGAGAATTTAAACCTAATAAGTCAACTTGGTAGACCTAGGTTCCAAATTCTAATTGGAATCTAATCGGGGTAATTACGAACCTGCTTTTTAAGTAAAGGTAATTAAATGGAAAGGGGTGGATTAGGTTAACCCTAGAACGGATTAGGGATTAATTAGCTAGTTACTATTTTTATAATAGCTAATTAAATTTGTCCTTGATACAGGGACTTGATTTGGATTTTATTGCTGATATTGGCTGGTGGTTCTCTTCGCATTGGATTCTTCTCTTTTGAAGGCGGGTACCCTTTGCCTTATCTTGATGATATTGTCATATTGCTATGCATGGTCTGTTATAGATAACAACAAGTTTATATGCTATGTCTGCCTTAGTATACCTGTATTTGATACATGCTGCTTATCCTTGATGTTATCTCCCGTTTAGATTCACACAGTCTCAATAGTTACCATGTATAGGTATATGTATGTGTATAGAGGTAGTGATATGTTCTCTCTTGCATTTTGACATTGATAGACCACCGGTTACTTTTCAGTATATCTAGTAGGTTACTTGTATCCC
Organism: Boesenbergia rotunda; assembly: GCA_024364735.1. Lineage (NCBI taxonomy): Eukaryota > Viridiplantae > Streptophyta > Magnoliopsida > Zingiberales > Zingiberaceae > Boesenbergia > Boesenbergia rotunda. Next base: position 259,095 of record JAGFNQ010000199.1, read on the forward strand.
CTGATATAGGATTCAGACCTATACCTAGCACATTGAGGTGTTAGTTGAGGGCTTGGTGGGTGTTATATGTATTTGGATCATGCACCATCCTTGCATTATTGCATGCTGACGATCATCTGCTCCTATGTAGTCTGAGCCCATCGTCAGTTACATGAGGATATGCACACACATCCACTCAGGGGTAGTGGCTACCATAGGGTGTGTGCATTTGCCCTGTATTGCTCTGTTCGGCCACGATTTGGAGGGTGGTTCCGGGCGTGGTAGCAGCCAGGGATCCCTTCTCGTCCTGAGACACGAGAAGATGAGAGCTAGACTCCCCCATTGTTTGGGGTAGGAGAGGGACCTCCGCCAGCATCCTGTCCACTCGGTCACTCAGGAGCAGTGATAGCAGGGTGCGTACAGTTGTCGTAGCTCTACCCTTTCGGATGTCCATTTATGACAGGTGGACGATGATCTGACTAGCGTCAGCGGTGACACATGTCATTGCACCATGTGCATATTTTGCATCGTGCATTGTTTGCTGCATTTGATTTCTGCACTTGATTGACATGCATATACTGGATACCTGTTTATCTTGGATTGTATGTCATACTTTTTCTATAGGGATTTATTTCACCCTCTGCAGGATAGATGAACTCGAGTATGTACCTTTATTCAGTATTGTCAGTGTTTACCCTTGTCTATGATTCATATGAGACTGTATTAGCGTAGACCCTTATTGTTATTGTAACGCCCTATGCATATCTGCTGGGTATTCGCTGAGCTTATGGACTCACACCGTTGCCATTACTTTTTGATTTCAGGTTGATATCTGCTAGGAGGGTCCGAGTCGCCAGTCCCGTGCTTGCTACTACATTCGATTTGGGTTTTATCTACTATTTTCTGTTTTAGGACCATATTACGTTTTATTACATTGCACTGGATTTATCATGGACTTGTGGTATGGGGTATGATTTATGACATTGTACTTTTGAGTCCTATGTTGGACTATGTGTGTGGTTTTGCTGCATTCCTGCCCCCTGGCAGCTCAGGTAAGTTCGGGTTTTGGTTTTATGAGCATATTATCATATATATCGTTATTCTGCTTGGATTTGGGGCCTGAGGCCCATATAAACTGCGTGGTTATGATATATATATTGTGTGCATGTGTAAATTGTCCGTCGGACAGGGGAGGTGCTGCCCGATTTTCTATTGGATTAACGGCTCCTAGGTCTCGGGGCGTGACATTATGCATCCCTGAGGTCCCTGTAATCCTGCAACTTTCTTTGCCTCAGAATGTTTCTTCTTCTTCTTGCCTTTCGGTTTAGAAGGAGAAACTTCTTGAGCAATGAAAGTCTATGGACCCGAAGAGAAACCGCCTCTGCCGCCTCAAGTTCTGTCAGAAGTTCTGCCCACGAATATGAACGCTTATCCATATTGTAGCTTAGGCGAAACTTCTCAAAACTCCCTGGTAGAGATTGGAGGATAAGATCGACCTGGGTTTCCCCATCGATTTGAGCTCCAAGAATTTCTATCTCCTTCAGCCAATCCATCATTTTGAGGACATGTTCCCTTACGGGCATCCCCTCAACCAAGATGGTAGTGGTCAAGTTCTTCATTACCATCTGCCTAGCGACTCGATTACTTTGACCAAAGAGTTCATCGAGTTTTGATGTTTTTTCACTGGTAATGGAAGAAGCCTGATTTTGATGACCTTCAGTCGTTTTGTCTGCTTCTAGCCATTTCCTAAAATATTCAAACTCCTCTTCGGTATTAATCTCGTTAGGCTTTTCGGTACAAAACTCGACAAGATCACACTTAGGTTCCTCGGCAGTAGAGACAAAATCCATATTTAATTCCCAATCCATTTTATCACTAAGGGCATTTAATTGGTTTTCTCTTTGAATTAGGTCAAGTGGGTCTAGATCCATTTTAAAGTACCTGAGAATCACAACAATCACACACTTTAGAATTTTGAAATAAATTGACACCTTAAAATAATTTATTACAAAATCTACCAACACCTCAAACACTGAGAATTTCGCATGCTACGATGGTGTGGACGTATACGAATTCTACATTTGTGAGAGGAGGTTTTACCCATTAATTTTACTATCTTGTCATCCTAACCTTTTGACAAGTAAAATTAATAGTTGGTCCTCTTTGGCCCTACAAATAATAGCAGTGACTCCGAAGGGGAGGATACTATTATTTGTATCTAAGTGTCTACCACTACACGACACTAAGAAAAATTATCTTTGATTATGTGTCTTCCGATGGGGAAGTATACACGCTCGTCAATAATTTTCTATAGTCTGTTCTGACCTAGTGATCTGCAGAACAAGCCCATCCGATGGGGAGGAAGGCACTCAGAGCCGACGCGCAAACTTATTCTGTAACGACCCGGAAAATTCTCATAATATTTTCTTTAAAATATTGAGCATGACTAGGTAATTTTCCGAGGAACCTAGAAATATTAATACGAATCTTAGCCTAGAAATCCATGTTTTCTCATTTAAATTGGGAAAAATAAGCACTAATGGGCTTTATATGGGCTTCCTAGTACCATAATTATTGGTGAATTTTAGGAAAAAATTGATATAAATATAAAGAGGTTTTAATGAGAAATATCAACATAATTATGGGGGAATTTTTGGGATTTTGGAAATAATAGGGAATAAAATAAAAATAAAATACAAAAAATTAGTGCATGCACCAAGGATTGAACCTTGGACCTCTTGTACAACCATGCATGCTCTAACCAATTCACCTAGCAAGGGAGTGCTATGAGAAAATGAAGTGGATTGTGGTTAAGGCTTAGGGAAAATGAATGGTCATCCACCATGACTCTTCACTTGCCCTCCTTAATGTGCTATAAAAAGGGGGCTTGGGGGTTACTTTCTTCCTTCCATCAATTCCACCTTTCTTCTTCCTCCTCCTTCACCCTAGCCGAAAATCCAAGGAAGGTTTTCCTTTGGAAAACTTCACAAGAGGGCTCAATCTTCAAGAGCTAAGGGTCATCTACAAGGCTACAAGGGTTAAGGGTGATCAAGGGACAACAAGGTCTTCATCATCTTCCCTTTTTAAGGTCTAAAAACCAAGATAACCCAAGGTAAGACCCCCTCACCTGTGGTGTAATGGTTTTTCTTGATATGGTCATGATCTAAGCATCTTGTTTGAGATCCAAGTTGAAAAGTCCATGAAAAGGGGACTTAGGGTTTCGGCCCTTTCATGTTTCTAGGGCTAGGACTAGTTTTAACTCTCTAATGATGGTTCTTATGTCTCCTTATGATGTAAGTGATGTTAGTAGTGATTAATGTGAATTTTTGCATGCTTGATGGCTCCTACAAGTTTCGGCCAAGACCCCTAAATTATGGATGGAACTTGATCTAACCCTTCAACATGTTTAATTTGTTTCCCCTATGACATGATGGATAGTGATTGGGTTTTATAATAATTTCTCTATGAATTTCATGAACCTTTAGGTTTCGGCCAATGGCTAATGTAAGGCTAAGGGATTAGGGTTGGCTTTAGCTATGGGATCAAAGGTTTCCTATAGCATTTTATGTTGTATGGGATGTTTTTTGTGACCTATATGAATTGTTCCATGGACCTAGGGTTTCCTAGGGTTTTCGGCCAAGACCATAACCTAGGGTTTGGAGTGGGGTAAGACCACAAGAATGCATGTTTATAGGGTACTATGATGTATGTATATGCTTAAGTATGTTGGAAGAATTTTATGCCAATGAAAACCCTAGATTATGTGTCAAGAATTATATGTTAGGTCACTTGTAATGATGATTCATAAATATTTAGACATGTGCCATGAACCCAAGGAAATGTATCATGTATGAAAGGACCTAGGTATGTTTTTCCATGTACCATGACCATGCATGTTTTTATGAATTAAGATGTCAATTATGTAGGTATGCCATGAGATAGGAATGATATGTATGTATGCCATGATCTATGAATGATATGTATGATTTATGAATGATATGTATGCATGTCATGTTATGGATGAAAATGATGAATGAAGTTAAAGTTCATGCCTTCGAGGCATAATGATGATATGGAATGAAAATGATGAATGAAGATAAGATTCATGCCTTCAAGGCATAATGATGATGTTAAGCATTAAGAATGAATGATTATGCTATAAATGTTTTATGAATGAAGAAGCATGTGAAAGTATTTTATTTTAAGAATGGGCTTGTACCGGACCTGAATAAGGTCCACGGTTCTGGACTACCGATGAAGCTGTCCACGGTTCGGGACTACCGATGAAGCTGTCCTTACGGTTCGGGACTACCGATGAAGCTGTCCTTACCCTAGTAGGTCGAGATTAGCTACCTCGTATTTACTTAGGGATACGCGCATATGATGAGTGAATGTGGTACAAGCCAGGGCCCCAATGAATGTTATGATTATGTTTAAGTAATGAAAAGTATGATTTTAAACTAAGCATCCTTATGATATATGCATTTGCCCATGCATCCATCCATATTATGCATTATGTTTATGAAAAGTATGTTTATGAAAAGTATGATAATGCAAAGTATGTTCATGTTAATTAGAATGCCATGATTATGTTTATATGTTCATGTTAATTATGATGCCATGATTATGATTATGTTTATTGTTCATGTTAATTATGATGCCATGATTATGTTTATATGTTCATGTTAATTATGATGTCATGATTATGATTATGTTTATTGTTCATGTTAATCAGAATGCCATGATTATGTTTATTGTTCACGTTAACTAGAATGCCATGATTATGTTTATATGTTCATGTTAATTATGATGTCATGATTATGATTATGTTTACGTTCATGTTAATTATGATGCCATGATTAGGGTTATGTTCATGTTGATTATGATGCCAGGATTAGGTTTATGTTCATGCTTAAGTATGATGCCATGATAACTATGTACATGCTAAATTCGGATGCCATGATTTCATTTATGTTTATGCTAAAACGATGATGCGTGATTGTGTAGATGTCATGATAAGAAGTATGCTATGATATGTAGGGTTGAAGCATTATGTTCATGTTTATACGACGTATGGATTTTGTGAGTAGGAAAAGGGTTTTACTAAGCCTCCGTGCTTATAGTCTTATTTTCTTATACCGCAGATCAAGCAAGAGATTTCTAAGGGAAGCAGCAGGAGAGGCTAGAACATGGATGTGTAGTAGTGACATGGCCAAGAAACCCTCTCATTTCACTTATTGCAAGTTTTATGATCTGACAATGCTTACTTTGGGTTATGCTCGACTTATGATAATTATGCCTAAGAAACAACCTACTATTTGTGAAGTTATGGATAAATTACTTGCTACCTGAAATACTTATGAATAAGTCATGGAAAGTTGATATCATGATGCTATGCATGCTGATAATATGTTACCTGAAATGCTTATGAATAAGTTATGGAAAGTTGATGTCATGATGCTAGGTATGCTAGTAATATGTTAAGTATAATGTCACCATGTCCATGAATGATAACCCAGACATGTGTATATGATTTAAGTACTAGTTATTCCGCTGCATTAAGATGTTATATATGCACATGTATGTTTAGCGTAATGCCGCTTAGGGAAAAAAAAAGCGGGCGTTACATATTCACATCACATATCAGATTGTAGTGGAGGCCATGGAACCCTTAGGGTCCCTCTCTCACTTAGTTATTTGCGTTGAGGTTTTTACATGCATTCACACAACAAGCACACACAAACCAAAATAATAGAGCAATGAAAAAATCCTAGATTTTTTCAACTATTATGGCCTTGGTCTCCAATGCGCCTCCAGTCATGTCATCACCTCGTCCACTCCATCCTATCCATGCGCAAGCCACCATGAAGGAGTCCCCAAGCCGAGATGACTAGCTAACTAATTTACATTCATTGATCCTAAACTCCATGAAGGAGTGTACATGTCATCTAGATTAAAAGTAAATAGAAAGCTTGGCTAAACAAGTGTCATATTTAATTACAAAAATTAAATAGCTTATCTAGGCTCGTCAACCCCAAGGATTCAAATAATTTACATCACACAATCAATCATATACAAACAACATAATTGCCATAATAGTTGGAATCTAATGCCTGTAATACAAAGTTAGCCTACGCACATCTAAATATTATCCAGCCAGATAATGTACATGATAATGTGCAGAAAAATAACCAAATCCAAAACACAAAAAACTGGAAACCTCGCTTTGATACCAATTGTAGGGTATGGCTCGGTGGTTTCCAAGACAACTACGGGGTCGAACCCGAGAGACCTCTCTATGGCTATGGATTAAAAATTTAATCCGAATAGAGACCTATCTCTCTATCGACCGACTCGTCATCGTGTTAATTAATCCAAGTCACAACTTAGCCAAAATTGAGGTTAAGGCCTTGTAACATTCCGGATTAATTAACCGTGGAAAAGATGACGATTTGGATCGCTGGTTTTTGTGTTTATCTTCGGGGTCCAGTTAATTAATTATTATCTATGATCACAAATCAAAATAACTAATTCACATGCATGAAATGACGAGCTAAATGAAACATGGCACAATTGGACATATGAAAAGAAAAGACGGAGCTCGGGGAAGTTATACTTCGCCTTTTACCTCGCAGTCTTCTACCTTATGACCCTCCCCTCCTGGACGTCGTGTGGGCGACGGTCTACCAAGTCGCGGAGTCACCAAGGCACTTGAATCAATCCTTCCTTTCTTCCTTACCTTGCGCCAAGCCACCAAACCCTAGGGTTAGGGTTTGGCTGACCGCCGGCGGCCCTTCAAGAAGACAATGATTAAGCCGAGAAGAGAAGCTCTTCTCCTTCACCACACCCCACACCAACATCTCTATCCTCTTCCTATCTCACGGCCGCTGATCCACAAGGAAGAGGAGGTCAAGGGACCTCCCTTTTTTGGCGACAAACACCAAAAGGGAGGAGCCACTCTCGCCGGCGCACCGAACCTCTTCCTCCCTTTCTTCCACACGCCACAACAAGGAAGAGAACTCCTCCTTGTCCCGTGTACGTCTGCAGCAGAAGCGGAAGAAGAAGAAAGCAAGAAAGAAGGAGAAGAGAGGCTTCCCTTCTCCTCCAACGCCGGCGCCAACTCTTTCACCTTGCACCGTCGGTTTCCCTTCCCTCCTTACTCAGCCGCGCGCCACCAAGGTCGAAGTCTCTTCCTTCCTTGCTCTGTGGTCGATCGCGACCTTAGGGATGCAAAGAAAACCAAGAGAGGAAGAGGAGGTGGTCCTCTTCTTCTCACTACCGCCGGCGCACCCTAGGTTAAGAGAGGAGAAGAAGAACTAAAAGGAGAGAGAGAGGTAGGGGTTTTATATATGGGATTAATTGGAAAATATTCCATTTAATTATGGATTGATTCCAAAATTTATCAGAGAATAATTCCTTAATTAATCAGGGATTAATATACTTAATCAATCCGAGATTAATTCCTTAATTACTCCGAGGTTAATTCCTTAATTAATCCTGGATTAATAACTTAATTAATCCGAGATTAATTCATTAATTAATCAGCCTTGTATTATGACTCCTATGGGGTTTTATTGGGCTAAGATAGGGACCATGAGGAGGAGTTGGTTCTTGGCCCGCTAATGGATCCAAACCCGATTCATTAATGGTGATCCATTCCACTAAAGGATCCCATTGTACTTCCTCACCAACCCCCATATTTTCATATGGGCTCCACCTTATTACGAGTCACCCATCTCCGTGTGTTTAAGATAACGTATGCCCGATAATTAATTTAATTTATAGATAATTAAATTAATTATCTTCTTTATCATTGATTAATACCACTCAACCTTTTCATCATGCTGGACCATAGTCCACTTGCAAGATTTGACATGACAATCTTTTTAAGCTCACCAAGGGGGTATCATCATCCTGACTCACCAGGACATAGATTCCGTCAATAATCAATGACATATCATATTATTAATATTATTTCTCAACTTACCGGGCCTATCGATCTAACAGAATAAATCTCGCCCATTGGTAAATCAAAGAAACAATAATTAATAATATATGCCCGTCATTATTTTTGGATTAAGAGATCATACTCCATAATATTATCCGAGGTCTAATCGAATTTACGAAGTCTGTACAAAAATTGGATGACCTCTCTTTTGGTCCTACTCAATGTACACAAATTAAGTACACTAGTGTAATTCTATGGTTATGATAAACCACACCTAATTACTCTACAACCATCCTGATGGTTTGCCAAACTCCATCTCAGTTGTGAGTCTCTTTCTTATGCTTTGGCAAGGAACCTGATAACATAATCTTCTATGCGACACCACGCACCATGTTATCTACAATGACAAGCATCAGACAGTTTATGCACATATTAATGTAAACATGCACTGTGTGAGTTTGTGATTCTCTATAAAATATAGATGTATCCTAACTAAAAGACAAAACTTTTAGTATACATCCTAACAGCTTGTTGATGTCACACGTCCAAAAGGAGAAGACAAAACATCTCCTTTGTTGATGCACCCACGGCATGCACAAAGTAAGCAACAATTGGAGACATTCAAGCACTCACGGCATGCACAATGGAAACCTCCTCCTTAGTTGAGCGACAATTGCAATTCCTGATGGAGCATGCATCCACTGTTGGTGAGAGCCCTAGAGCCGATCATGTAATGATTGTATGGACTAATTTGTATCATATTCCTATGTATAAATAAAGGCATGTTTTATGGTTATTATACTTACGTGTATTTGTGCCAATTAGCTAAGTATAATAATGTCCTTGAGTAGAAGTTTCTTATCTATATCAATCGATTGGTTGAATCGATAGTGAGATGATATAGAGAACACTACTCTAAATAATTCCTAGTCAAGTATTAACATTCAAGGACAATGTTAATACGTAGAGGCTAGCATGTAGGTCAACATGATGACTTGATCTCACAAGTCATAGATATAGAGATATCAAGTTGACACATGGGTATGCATTGGAGAATGTATACTGAATGACCCACAATGAGAAAGTATCATGGATCGTAATATGAGTGTCATATACTTTCTCATGTGGCTATTAGTATGACTATTAGTCCTTGGACCTGAAGTCACCATGGATTCCTACATAAGGAGTTGCGTACTTTGGCTTCGTCAAACGTCACCCGTAAATGGGTGGACTATAAAGGCGATTACTGGGTATGTAACAAATTATGGAGAGGGATGTGAGTGATGTAGATGGGATCTATCCCTCCTATATGACGGGAGCGATATCGTATTCTTGATAGAGTGAGACCACAAAGTGCATGGCCATGCCCAAGTGAGTCAATATGAGATATTGAGCTCACTTGATTAGTGTGAGTCTACTTGGAGTTCAAGATATAGATTGACTCGAGGATGACACGGTCTATGCCTCAATTGAGTCAATCTAGATATCAAGGATAGAGAGACATTATCATATATTGTGAGAGTCACAATTATTAGTCACAAGGTGATGTTGGATCTCAACATTCTTGTAACTTGGGTAGCAATGATGTGTTGCTAGATACCGCTCATTGCTTATGTTTCTAAGAGGTTAGAAGCATTGCCAACGTTACAAGAACCTATAGGGTCACACGCAAAGAACAAATAGATGGAGAAAAATTGAAGTCAAGTTTGACTTGGCTAAATATGGAAAGTCCATAAAAGGCAAGTTTGACTTGACCTAAATCCAAATCAAGTTTGACTTGACTTGGTTCCACTTCAAGTTAGACTTGACATGGGAGAAGAAGTGAAGTCAAGTTTGACTTGGCTAAATATGGAAAGTCCATAAAAGGCAAGTTTGACTTGACCTAAATCCAAATCAAGTTTGACTTGACTTGGTTCCACTTCAAGTTAGACTTGACATGGGAGAAGAAATGGAGTCAAGTTTGACTTGACTATTTATGGAAAGTCCATAAAAGGCAAGTTTGACTTGACCAAAACCCACCTCACCTTTGTTTGACCAAGTGATGACTTGGTTTTCCCCCCCATTTGAATTTCGAATTCAAATTGAAAGGGGATATGGAAGGCCACCTAATGGCACTTAATAGCCATTATGGCCGGCCACCTAATGGCCATTAATGGCCATTAAGTGGCCGGCCACCATGTGGGAACAAAACCTATGTTTTGTTTCATTTTTGTGTGTGAGGCTTTTCTTCTTCTCTCTGGATTTTTGGTGGGAGTGCTTCTTCGACCTCTCCTCTTGGCCGAAAGCTATAGGGTGCTAGCACACCTAAGCTTTTGATCCATCTTCATTTGTTCGCGTGGATACGTATAGAGGAGTGTCTGCTTTGATACTCTAAGAGATCCGGCGGCCTTTTGGACAAGCGGGAAAGCGAAGGGCTACGCGTCAAGGGTAATGATTCTTATCATGTAGATCTAATGTAGATTAAACTCGTACTCGTAATTTATTTTTATGTTCGCACGGATCCGTGGCCGAACTTCTGGGGTTTCCGCAACGCAAAAAGCGGTTTTTGCGGCCTAGACTTTCCAACAGTGGTATCAGAGCGATGTGCGAACCTTGTACGAGTTTAAATTTGTTTTTTTTTTGTATAAGATACAAAATTTAAAGACAAATTATATTCTGTGATTTTTCGAAATTTATAGAATTTATGGGTATTTTTCTCATGAAGTCGAAGCAACAAGTGTTCGGACACTTATAGGCTTCACCGATCGAGAAAAACTTTCCGAAACGGAAAGATCTCGCTATAATCTTTCGGGACAGCGGCTTAAGTTGTTGTAAGGTGATTTTGGGACACTCGCGAAATTCATTTCGCGAGTAGGGGCGCCGCCCCTAACCCCGCGAGGGGCATTGTCCCGCAATCGTGCCCGAAAATCGTGTAGCGGGACCGTTACGGAAGTGTAACTCATAATATTGTAAAATTGTCGAAAAATTATAGAAATTTATTTAAAATACATAATTTGGAATTATGTATGGATTTGTGATGATCATGGCCCAAGAAAAACCCAATGTGATTGGAATGTGTTGTAATTCATATTACGGTCTGTGTACCGTTTTTGTGGTTGTGCGTGTTGTATAGTGTATGCGACCTGCGAGTCGGCTTCTTTTATTTTATTTCTGTACTTTCTTATTTTGTAATGTACAAAATGAAGACGGTGGGCGGTCCATCCGAAGACGGAGTTATGGAGGGAGCCGACGACACGTGGCGGTCAAAGGAGAAGCTTGGAGAAGCGAAACCCTAGGTTGACCGTCCGATCTTCTCATTGGCTTGAGAAGATCGTAGTAGGGCCATGATCCAATCACAAATTAAATTATTTTATTATTTGCTTGTATGTGATGCATGCTAGAGTAAAATAATTAGAGCCTTGTGTATATGATACACCCTCTCTCTTGCGATTAGATTCGATCTAATTCAAATCAACTCCGACTCGTAAATGCCTACCAAGTTTTGATACCTATCACTACCTCGATCATTTGTTGTTGTTGAATCTGCCAAAGCAGAGCAACACATTTAATCTTGGTAGGGTACGGAGGGACAATCTTGGTCCCGCCTATCACGGCTTGGGTGAGAACAAACTCAATCAGATTGAGTGAAACTAGTTAACTCGGTTGGATCGAGTCTAACTATAGGCATATTCCAATCGTTGGAAAGGTAGGATAAAAATCGCATTTATATTAAAACTTGGGCGATTTAGCCAAAGCTAACTCAAGTTTTTATGTAAATGTAAATTTTAATCCTATAAACAAGAGTTGCATAGAGATGTAATCGGTAAATTGTTACCTACCGATCGTACTAAGTCTTGGGCGATTTAGCCAAAGCTAACTCAAGGCTTAGTATGATGTGGATCTTGTCCCACTATATTATAGTTAAATTAGTTAGAATCTTGTAGCGTGGTTTGACCACATCTATGACTTGATTCTACAAAATTTCTATAATTCAGTGGGAGAATCATTTAATTAAAGGCCTAATTAAATGAAAAAAAAGGAATATGTTATTTAATTTTCTGCATTTTATTGTTGTAGATTGCCATGTCGACAAATGCAAATACTCTCTCTCTGCGATCTGTCCTTGAGAAGGACAAGCTCAATGGAGCAAACTTCCTGGACTGGTACAGGAACTTGAGAATTGTTCTCAAGCAAGAACGTAAACTGTACGTTCTGGAGCAGCCTATTCCCGAGGCACCTCCTGCCAGTGCCACGCGAGCTGACCGTGATGCTCACAAGAAGCATCAAGATGACGCATTAGATGTGTCATGCCTTATGCTCGCAACCATGAACTCTGAGCTTCAGAAGCAACATGAGTTAATGGATGCTTTCGATATGGTTGAGCATCTGCGTCAACTGTATCAAGGACAAGCAAGGCACGAGAGATTTGAGATCTCTAAGGCACTGTTTCAGTGCAAGATGCAAGAAGGGACTCCCGTAGGTCCCTATGTACTCAAGATGATTGGGTACATAGAGAATCTGCAGAGATTGGGATTCCCACTGGGCCAAGAGCTGGCCACAGACTTGATCTTGCAGTCCCTACCCGAAAGTTATAGTCAATTTGTCATGAACTGGAACATGAACGAAATTGACAAGCCCCTGCCTGAATGCTCAGCATGTTGAGAACTGCTGAGCTCAATCTTAAGAAGGCCAAGCCCATTTTGATGGTGCAGAAGGACAAAGGTAAGGGCAAGCCCAAAGGCAAGGGAAAGTCTCAAGCCAAGGGCAAGGGCAAGGGCAAAGCACTGAAACCCAAAGGAGGGGTTGCCAAGGATGCTACCTGCTTCCACTGCGGTGAGACCGGACACTGGAAGCGGAACTGCAAGAAATATATGGAAGATCTCCAGAAGAAGAGAAGTGAGACTTCTACTTCAGGTATAATGTTATAGAAGTCAACTTTCTATTTCTACATCATGGGTATTAGATACCGGGTGTGCTTCTCACATTTGTACAATGTGCAAGCGCTGAGAAATAGCAGGCATTGGCCAAGGGCAGGTGGACTTACGAGTGGCAATGGAGCAAGGTTGCTGCTGTTGCTAAGGATTTACTGTCTACCTCTACCCTCTGGGCTTGTACTGATTGATAACTGTTGTTATGTCCTATACTAACAAAGAATATATTTCTGTTTCATGTTTAGATAAGAAAGGTTTTCATTCATAATAAAGACAAATGTTGTTCGTTTATTTAAAGAATATGTTCTATTGTAGCGCACATCTGATGAAGGCTCTATATTCTAGACTTAGAAAGCTCTATCTATAACGTGAAATACCAAGAGGTTAGATCAAATGATTGAACCAACCTATCTCTGGCACTGTCGCTTAGCCACATAAATGAGAGTCGCTTGTCCCAGCTCCATAAGGATGGTTTGCTGGACTCATTTGATATTGAATCATATGAGACATGCGAGTCATGCCTTCTAGGCAAGATGACTAAGACTCCTTTAGTGGACATAGCGAAAGAGCGACAGACTTGTTAGGACTATACATAGTGATGTATGTGGCCCTTTCAATGTCGCTGCCAGAGGTGGTTACAGGTACTTCATCACATTTACTGATGACTTCAGTAGATATGGCTATGTGTATTTGATGACACATAAGTCGAATCCTTTGAAAAGTTCAAAGAATTCAGAATGAAGTACAGAACCAACTTGGCAAGAGTATTAAGATACTTCGATCAGATCGAGGTGGAGAATACTTGAGCCATGAGTTCCGTGACTACCTAGCTGAGTTGGGATTCTATCCCAACTCACTCCCCTGGAACACCACATGGAATGGTGTATCCGAAAGGAGGAATCGTACCCTATTAGATATGGTACGATCTATAATGAGTCACGCAGATCTTCCTATATCCTTTTGGGGATATGCTCTGACACGGCAGCGTTCACACTAAACCGTGTTCCATCAAAGGCTGTCATGAAGACACCATATACGATATGGATGGGAGGAGTCCCAGTTGTCTTTCATGAGGTTTGGGGTTGTGAGGCTTACGTACGACGTCAAGTCTCAGACAAACTGGGACCCAAATCTGATAAGTGCTATTTGTGGGATATCCCAAGGAAACTAAGGGATATTACTTCTACATTCCCAGTCAACACAAAGTGTTTGTTGCTAAGACTGGGGTCTTTCTAGAAAGGGATTTTGTTTCTAGAAAGACTAGTGGGAGTTCGTTTGATCTTGAAGAAATTCAAGACAACGACCATAGCACTGAGCCTTGATGGATACTGAACAGGCACCACAAGAAATTGTGGATGAGATTGTTACACAAGAATTGTGGAACAACAACCTGTTCAGGTAGACTTACCTCTTCGCAGGTCTGATAGGGTACGTCGTCAGCCTGAGAGATATTCATTTCTCTTGCCTGACCATGATGACGTTATGATCATTGAGAATGAACCTACCACCTATCAGGAAGCTGTGATGAGCCCAGATTCTGAGTCATGGCTGGAAGCCATGAGATCCGAAATGGAATCCATGTACACTAACCAAGTTTGGACCTTGGTTGATCCACCTGAAGGGGTCAAACCCATTGGGTGTAAATGGGTCTTTAAGAGAAAGCCTAACATGGATGGACTTACTCATACCTATAAGGGTAGACTGGTAGCTAAAGGTTTCAAGCAAATTCATGGTATTGACTATGATGAAACTTTTTCTCCAGTAGCGATGTTTAAGTCTATTCGGATCATGCTTGCTATTCCAGCCTACCACGATTATGAGATCTGGCAGATGGATGTCAAGACAGCGTTTCTGAATGGAAACCTTCTCGAGGATGTGTACATGACACAGCCTGAGGGTTTTGTAGATCCACAGCATACTGGCAGAGTATGCAAGCTGCATAGGGCCATTTATGGTCTAAAGCAAGCTTCTCGGAGCTGGAATCTTCGATTCGATGATGCGATCAAACAGTTTGGTTTCATCAAGAACGAAGATGAACCTTGTGTCTACAAGATGGTTAGTGGGAGCACAGTAGTCTTCCTAGTCTTGTATGTGGATGACATACTACTCATTGGGAACGACATCCCTTCGTTACAGTCTGTGAAGACTTGGTTGGGGACTTGTTTCGCAATGAAGGACTTAGGTGAAGCAGCCTGCATTCTAGGCATTAAGATCTATAGAGATAGATCTAAAAGATTGCTTGGCCTAAGTCAGAGTACATACATTGATACCGTTTTGCAACGGTTTGCCATGCAGAATTCCAAGAAGGGAAATCTGCCAATGTCACATGGCGTGAGTCTTTCGAAGACTCAAGGTCCCTCTTCTAGAGAGGAGAGAGACCGCATGAGCAAGATCCCTTATGCCTCAGCCATAGGATCTATCATGTACGCCATGTTATGTACTCGTCCTGATGTCTCGTATGCTTTGAGCATGACGAGCAGATACCAGTCAGATCCAGGTGAACGTCACTGGATAGCAGTCAAGAATATTCTTAAGTACTTGAGAAGGACTAAAGAATATTTCTTGATATTTGGAGGCGAAGAGGAGCTAACTGTAAAGGGTTACAGTGATGCTAGCTTCCAAACTGACCAGGATGACTACAGATCGCAGTCTGGGTTCGTGTTTTGCTTAAATGGTGGCGCTGTCAGCTGGAAGAGTTCAAAGCAGGATACAGTTGCTGATTCTACAACAGAAGCTGAGTACATTGCTGCATCTGAGGCAGCAAAGGAGGCAGTTTGGATCCGCAAGTTCATTACTGAGCTTGGAGTGGTTCCTAGTATAGCCGACCCAGTACAGCTCTATTGTGACAACAATGGAGCTATTGCGCAGGCTAAGGAACCTCGCTCACACCAGCGGACCAAACACATACTACGGCGATTCCATCTCATTCGAGAGATCATCGATCGAGGAGATGTGAAGATTTGCAGAGTACCCACAGACGCTAACGTCGCAGATCCCTTGACCAAGGCTTTGGCACAGATAAAGCATGATGGTCACACTAGGTCATTGGGTATTAGATACTACAGCGATTGGCACTAGTGCTAGTGGGAGATTGTTAGTGAGAGCCCTAGAGCCAATCATATGATGATTACTTTTTGGACTCATTGTATCATATTCTTGTATATATATTTCTTATATATAAAGGCATTTCTTATGGTTATTGTACTTATGTGTATTGGTGCCAAATAACTTAGTATAATAACGTCCTTGAGTAGAAGGTTCTTATCTATATCAATCGATTAGTTGAATCGATAGTGAGATGATATAGAGAACACTACTCTTAATTATTCCTAGTCAAGTATTAACATTCAAGGACAATGTTAATGCATAGAGACTAGCATGTAGGTCAACATGATGACTTGATCTCACAAGTCATGGATATGAGATATCAAGTTGACACATGGGTATACATTAGAGAATGTATACTGAATGGCCCGCCATGAGAAAGTATCATAGATCGTTATATGAGTGTCATATACTTTCTCATGTGACTATTAGTATGACTATTAGTCCTTAGACCTGAAGTCACCATAGTTCCCTACATAAGGAGTTATGTACTTTGGTTTCGTCAAACGTCACCCGTAACTGGGTGGACTATAAAGGCGATTACTGGGTATGTAACAAATTATGCAGAGGGATGTGAGTGATGTAGATGAGATCTATCCCTCCTATATGACGGGAGAGATATCATAGTCTTGATAGAGTGAGATCACTAAGTGCATGGCCATGCCCAAATAAGGCAATATGAGATATTGAGCTTATTTGATTATAGTGAGTCTACTTGGAGTTCAAGACACATAGATTGATTGGAGGATGACACGGTCTATGCCTCATGAAAGATCAATCTAGATATCAAGGATAGAAGGACATTGTCACATATTGTGATGGTCACAATTATTAGTCACATTGGTGATGTTGGATCTCAACATTCTTGTAACTTGGGTAGCAATGATGTGTTGCTAGATACCGCTCATTGCTTATGTTTCTAAGAGGTTAGAAGCATTGCCAACGATACAAGAACCTATAGGGTCACACGCAAAGAACAAATAGATGGAGAAAAATTGAAGTCAAGTTTGACTTGGCTAAATATGGAAAGTCCATAAAAGGCAAGTTTGACTTGACCCAAATCCAAATCAAGTTTGACTTGACTTGGTTCCACTTCAAGTTAGACTTGACATGAGAGAAGAAAAGGAGTCAAGTTTGACTTGACTAAATATGGAAATTCCATAAAAGGTAAGTTTGACTTGACCAAAAGGCCACCTCACCTTGACTTGACCAAGTGATGACTTGGCTTGGTTTTCCTCCCCATTTGAATTTGAATTCAAATTGAAAGGGGGTTATGGAAGGCCACCTAATGGCTATTAGTGGCCATTATGGCCGGCCACTTAATGGCCATTAATGGCCATTAAGTTGCCGGCCACAAGAGAGAACAAAAGGGGGTGTGTCTTCTCTTCTTCCTCTCCAATTGTTGGAGTTCTTCTTCTTCTTCTCCTCTTGGCCGAATCCTACAAGGTGCTAGCACACCTAAAGGATTTCATCCATCTACTTTTGTTCGTGTGGATACTTCTAGAGGGACGGCACTTGACGTCCTAGAGATTCGACATCCAAAAAGGAGCGAACGGGATTAAACGGGGCACGCATCAAAGGTAAAATGTTTATCCTTCTTTAGATCTAGGAGTAGATCGGGTTTTGAAGTATGTAAACGAGCACTCGTAATTTTTGAAATGGCTTTCTTCGCTCGGATCCTTGCTATTGGGGCTTTCGGGGTTTCCGCGACGCGAAAAAGCGGTTTTCGTGGCCCGAAAAACCCTACAGATCAGACGGCGACCGAGCAACAACCGGATCTGCTGCCACGTGGGGGGGGGGGGCGCCCCCAGGCCCTATATAAAGGGCCCTCGACCTCCTTCTTCAGAGCATCAATTACTGTGACGCTTCCACGCTCTTCTGCTTCGACGACACGCTCCAGAACTCTTCCAACTCGAGCTGACGACGTCCTGCTGCTCCAACACTTCGATCTACACCGGACGTCGGTAACGAAGAGCTTAATTAAGTTTACTAGGCTGATTCTGTAATACTTTTTATTGTAAACTTTCTCGAACGTATAGAATTGCCCGCAGAAAACGGTCAACGACCGTGGGCCTTGGAGTAGGAGTCGACACAGGCTCCGAACCAAGTAAAACGACCTTGTTAGCGTTGTGTTGCTTTGTCTCTATTTCCGCCGCGCACTTACTCTTTTTAAATCCGAACGATTTGCGACATTCACCCCCCCCCCTCTCTCGCATTTCTCGATCCAACACAATGGTTCTACCTCCTAAAAGTAAACACAAAACCCAAGGAATATTCATATATGCCCCTAACTAGATTGGAATTCTGTATCCATATAACCTACAATAAATTGGTCTGCCCGATAAATCAGCATATAGTCCTTAGTCCTTTTCAGGCACTAATACATGCTTTTACTGCATTCCAATTTTCTTGACTTAGATTACTCCGATATCTGTTACCCATGCCCATGGCATAACTGATATCTGGGCTTATTTCTAGCATACAAGAGACTTCCTCTAGTTTATGCTAGAGGAACTGTCATTATCTACCCTATCACTTTTGATAATCCAAATATATCTCTTAGATAGAGTAGCTCCAAAACTGAAAACTACAAAACTTTCCTTTGGGAGGTATCCATGCTAGAATGAGCTAGGACAATTGTTTTATACGAAGCTTGAGATAAGCACATCATCCTTGTCTGGAGATCCCTTAGATCTTTGATCCCCACGGATGTGTCTTACTTCCCTCAAGTCCTTCATAATCGTACGGACAACCATACCCTTACGTCTGATAATATTATGTTATTGTTTCCAACTAACAAAATACTTTCTACGTGTAGTACAAGAATACCACTTCGTTTCTGTCACATACACAATCTTATCCATCCTTTGAACAAATCCATATAACAGGATTTATCTCTTCAAAGTGGATAATCCTTGTCATAGGTCTAGGGATGTGGCTCATGTTCTCTTAGAACCCAGTCCTCAGACTCTCCAACAACATGAGACTTCTAGGTTGAGCAACAACTCTCCCACTACGACAAGGTACCCTTTGCATATCTTTAGTGACACGAGGTGCAGTACCTTGTGGCATCTCCTCTTGTACAGTTGGTACTAAGATTGGAATGTCCCTCTATTTAATTTACTCAGAGTAACTCTACACCTGGACTTGTGGTTTATTACATAGTCCTTTTTCCAAGAATCAGATATTCATCCCAACGAACATCTGCTGATCCTTAGGACTAATAAACCACATTATTGTTCCCTTAGGATATCCTACGAATATATGCACTAGATTCCAACTTGTTGGTGTCTCTTTACAGCACAAGTTATGAACTACTCATAATCTGAACATGACTTAGACTAAGCTTTCACTTAGTCCACATCTCTATGGTTTTTAAGAGACTACTGACCTAGACAGAATCAAGTATACAAACCTTCGTATTCAGGACATACCCCTTTGAACAAATTTGGCTAATCTCAGAGTGGCTTATCATCTTCTTAACTTTTAGCTTAAGAGACCTTCTTCCTTCCATGCGTTGCACCATTCTGTTGGGGTGCACTAGGTGCATTGAATTGGGATCAAATCTCAATTCTCTGATAAATAAGTCTACAACTATCCTATAGGTACTTGTCATCATGATCTAATCATAATGTCATAATACTTTTACTTTGATGTTTCTTCTGCATCATACTTGAATTCTTTGATCTCATCAAAGTATTCAATCTTGCAGTACATCAAGTAAATGTACTATGTCCTTTGAATAATTGCTTATCACATAAACAAAGTATTGAAGTGTAACTCTATTCTATATAGATTAAGGACTTATACTTATCAAGTTGAACTAATTCCTATATATTTTTGGCTCTATGCCCCTAGGCTTAGAACAAGCCTATTTGGTTTTGTTACTTCCCTAGTAAGAGTCAAAAGCATCTTAAGGAAGACAAGTCTTCCATAACCAATAAACCCTAAGGCTTATTGGTTAACCCCTTTTGTGTCCCACTAGAGTTTAACAAACCAAACCTTAGAGACAAAATATATGTTTGGTTTCACTTTGGAAGGAACCTTTCTCTTACATTAGTTAAGATGATAAGCTTATCGCATCATGGGAGCCTTTTGGCTTTATATACTAATTGCCTATCTTATGTACTTCAACAAATAATCCTTCCATTCCACTTTTAACAAATAAAAGCAATAGAAAATATCTTATTCCAGAAACTGAACCAAATGTTCTTTCCAAAAAACTAAGTATATAAAGGTAATCTTTATAAAGCCAAAAATATATTATCCTATGCTAAAGACATAAATGAAATAGATAAACTCCCACTGCAAAAGTCATCTCCATAGCCTATCCATGTAGTCAGCAATATCCTCCTCAGCTAACCGTCGGGTTTCCTGGAACCCCTACACAAAAATGTAGACATGAGTAGTGGTATCCGTATCTACAACTAGGTATCGGTAGATATCACCACTAAACATGTTACAACGACACAAGAAGAAAATATACCTGTGGTACTACTTTGACGGCGGGGACAATCTGTCTTTCAATGTCCTGACTGCTTGCACACAAAGCACTTGCCTTTTGGCTTCTTTATGTGTAAAATACGGGTTTTAAAAAAAATCGGAATATATATATATATATATATATATATATATATATATATTTCGTTATATATATGGTTATATATATATATATATATATATATAGTTATATGGTTATATGGTTATAAAAGAAAGGGTAATAATTAGAGATATTTATAATTAATCCTTTCCACTCTTGTCATCCCCGAGCCCTTTCATTGCCACTCGTCCGCGCGACCTAGCCGCAGCCAAAGCAAGCGTCGCCCGCTCTTCTCCTTCCTCCCCTTGCGAAGCCCGCAGCCCAGCATCGGCGACACCTTTCCTCCTCTGTTATCTTCCTTCTCAGCGTGCCCTAGCCACGGTCGACGCTTTCTTCCTCATCTCTTCCCCTAATCTAGAGCAGGTGAGTCATTAAACCTAGGGTTTTCAGGTTTCATTGATTCCAAATGAAAGTGAGTATTGGGTTACCGTGGCTTCTCTAGCAGAGATTGTTTTGCAACCAATTGGATCGGGATTTGATCGAAGAAAAGGGGCTGATACTAGTTGATCCCTTTTCCTCTAGAGTGGTGTCGTCGGATTCGGAGCAGAGAGGTGGTTGTCGGCTATTGATCAGGTAAGGATTCCCTAATGTGAGTATGAAATACTACCATGGTTGTTTGTTTCGTAATACCATGCTATGAATTTTGGATGAACTAAGATTTGGGTTAAAACAGTGGGCTGTTGGGATAATTTGAACTGGAATTTTTATGTATGTTCTGTTGGTGGAGCTAGGGTTCCATCAGGAACTTAAACTTCTTAATGAAGTTGTGATTTAGGAGCCGAATTGATCATGTGCCATCTTTGGTAATATGGGTTGTTAGTGTTTAGTTTAACTTGTCGATTTTGGGATCCTTTTGCTTTAATTCAGATTAAGTGTTAGTTTCAAACACTGATCATATGTATCAACCCTAATTTGATTTGTAGAGATAATTTATATTTCTATTAAAAGAATGGGTTGATTGGCGTGGAAATTGGATTTGGCAGCAACTTGAGTGTGTTTGTCGTGAGCTCCATTTGGAGATGAAATATTTGGATAGTTGAAGAGTGAACGAGTTAGGTTTAATTGAGAATTTAAACCTAATAAGTCAACTTGGTAGACCTAGGTTCCAAATTCTAATTGGAATCTAATCGGGGTAATTACGAACCTGCTTTTTAAGTAAAGGTAATTAAATGGAAAGGGGTGGATTAGGTTAACCCTAGAACGGATTAGGGATTAATTAGCTAGTTACTATTTTTATAATAGCTAATTAAATTTGTCCTTGATACAGGGACTTGATTTGGATTTTATTGCTGATATTGGCTGGTGGTTCTCTTCGCATTGGATTCTTCTCTTTTGAAGGCGGGTACCCTTTGCCTTATCTTGATGATATTGTCATATTGCTATGCATGGTCTGTTATAGATAACAACAAGTTTATATGCTATGTCTGCCTTAGTATACCTGTATTTGATACATGCTGCTTATCCTTGATGTTATCTCCCGTTTAGATTCACACAGTCTCAATAGTTACCATGTATAGGTATATGTATGTGTATAGAGGTAGTGATATGTTCTCTCTTGCATTTTGACATTGATAGACCACCGGTTACTTTTCAGTATATCTAGTAGGTTACTTGTATCCCCTGATATAGGATTCAGACCTATACCTAGCACATTGAGGTGTTAGTTGAGGGCTTGGTGGGTGTTATATGTATTTGGATCATGCACCATCCTTGCATTATTACATGCTGACGATCATCTGCTCCTATGTAGTCTGAGCCCATCGTCAGTTACATGAGGATATGCACACACATCCACTCAGGGGTAGTGGCTACCATAGGGTGTGTGCATTTGCCCTGTATTGCTCTGTTCGGCCACGATTTGGAGGGTGGTTCCGGGCGTGGTAGCAGCCAGGGATCCCTTCTCGTCCTGAGACACGAGAAGATGAGAGCTAGACTCCCCCATTGTTTGGGGTAGGAGAGGGACCTCCGCCAGCATCCTGTCCACTCGGTCACTCAGGAGCAGTGATAGCAGGGTGCGTACAGTTGTCGTAGCTCTACCCTTTCGGATGTCCATTTATGACAGGTGGACGATGATCTGACTAGCGTCAGCGGTGACACATGTCATTGCACCATGTGCATATTTTGCATCGTGCATTGTTTGCTGCATTTGATTTCTGCACTTGATTGACATGCATATACTGGATACCTGTTTATCTTGGATTGTATGTCATACTTTTTCTATAGGGATTTATTTCACCCTCTGCAGGATAGATGAACTCGGAGTATGTACCTTTATTCAGTATTGTCAGTGTTTACCCTTGTCTATGATTCATATGAGACTGTATTAGCGTAGACCCTTATTGTTATTGTAACGCCCTATGCATATCTGCTGGGTATTCGCTGAGCTTATGGACTCACACCGTTGCCATTACTTTTTGATTTCAGGTTGATATCTGCTAGGAGGGTCCGAGTCGCCAGTCCCGTGCTTGCTACTACATTCGATTTGGGTTTTATCTACTATTTTCTGTTTTAGGACCATATTACGTTTTATTACATTGCACTGGATTTATCATGGACTTGTGGTATGGGGTATGATTTATGACATTGTACTTTTGAGTCCTATGTTGGACTATGTGTGTGGTTTTGCTGCATTCCTGCCCCCTGGCAGCTCAGGTAAGTTCGGGTTTTGGTTTTATGAGCATATTATCATATATATCGTTATTCTGCTTGGATTTGGGGCCTGAGGCCCATATAAACTGCGTGGTTATGATATATATATTGTGTGCATGTGTAAATTGTCCGTCGGACAGGGGAGGTGCTGCCCGATTTTCTATTGGATTAACGGCTCCTAGGTCTCGGGGCGTGACATTATGCATCCCTGAGGTCCCTGTAATCCTGCAACTTTCTTTGCCTCAGAATGTTTCTTCTTCTTCTTGCCTTTCGGTTTAGAAGGAGAAACTTCTTGAGCAATGAAAGTCTATGGACCCGAAGAGAAACCGCCTCTGCCGCCTCAAGTTCTGTCAGAAGTTCTGCCCACGAATATGAACGCTTATCCATATTGTAGCTTAGGCGAAACTTCTCAAAACTCCCTGGTAGAGATTGGAGGATAAGATCGACCTGGGTTTCCCCATCGATTTGAGCTCCAAGAATTTCTATCTCCTTCAGCCAATCCATCATTTTGAGGACATGTTCCCTTACGGGCATCCCCTCAACCAAGATGGTAGTGGTCAAGTTCTTCATTACCATCTGCCTAGCGACTCGATTACTTTGACCAAAGAGTTCATCGAGTTTTGATGTTTTTTTCACTGGTAATGGAAGAAGCCTGATTTTGATGACCTTCAGTCGTTTTGTCTGCTTCTAGCCATTTTCCTAAAATATTCAAACTCCTCTTCGGTATTAATCTCGTTAGGCTTTTCGGTACAAAACTCGACAAGATCACACTTAGGTTCCTCGGCAGTAGAGACAAAATCCATATTTAATTCCCAATCCATTTTATCACTAAGGGCATTTAATTGGTTTTCTCTTTGAATTAGGTCAAGTGGGTCTAGATCCATTTTAAAGTACCTGAGAATCACAACAATCACACACTTTAGAATTTTGAAATAAATTGACACCTTAAAATAATTTATTACAAAATCTACCAACACCTCAAACACTGAGAATTTCGCATGCTACGATGGTGTGGACGTATACGAATTCTACATTTGTGAGAGGAGGTTTTACCCATTAATTTTACTATCTTGTCATCCTAACCTTTTGACAAGTAAAATTAATAGTTGGTCCTCTTTGGCCTACAAATAATAGCAGTGACTCCGAAGGGGAGGATACTATTATTTGTATCTAAGTGTCTACCACTACACGACACTAAGAAAAATTATCTTTGATTATGTGTCTTCCGATGGGGAAGTATACACGCTCGTCAATAATTTTCTATAGTCTGTTCTGACCTAGTGATCTGCAGAACAAGCCCATCCGATGGGGAGGAAGGCACTCAGAGCCGACGCGCAAACTTATTCTGTAACGACCCGGAAAATTCTCATAATATTTTCTTTAAAATATTGAGCATGACTAGGTAATTTTCCGAGGAACCTAGAAATATTAATACGAATCTTAGCCTAGAAATCCATGTTTTCTCATTTAAATTGGGAAAAATAAGCACTAATGGGCTTTATATGGGCTTCCTAGTACCATAATTATTGGTGAATTTTAGGAAAAAATTGATATAAATATAAAGAGGTTTTAATGAGAAATATCAACATAATTATGGGGGAATTTTTGGGATTTTGGAAATAATAGGGAATAAAATAAAATAAAATACAAAAAATTAGTGCATGCACCAAGGATTGAACCTTGGACCTCTTGTACAACCATGCATGCTCTAACCAATTCACCTAGCAAGGGAGTGCTATGAGAAAATGAAGTGGATTGTGGTTAAGGCTTAGGGAAAATGAATGGTCATCCACCATGACTCTTCACTTGCCTCCTTAATGTGCTATAAAAAGGGGGCTTGGGGGTTACTTTCTTCTTCCATCAATTCCACCTTTCTTCTTCCTCCTCCTTCACCCTAGCCGAAAATCCAAGGAAGGTTTTCCTTTGGAAAACTTCACAGAGGGCTCAATCTTCAAGAGCTAAGGGTCATCTACAAGGCTACAAGGGTTAAGGGTGATCAAGGGACAACAAGGTCTTCATCATCTTCCCTTTTTAAGGTCTAAAAACCAAGATAACCCAAGGTAAGACCCCCTCACCTGTGGTGTAATGGTTTTTCTTGATATGGTCATGATCTAAGCATCTTGTTTGAGATCCAAGTTGAAAAGTCCATGAAAAGGGGACTTAGGGTTTCGGCCCTTCATGTTTCTAGGGCTAGGACTAGTTTTAACTCTCTAATGATGGTTCTTATGTCTCCTTATGATGTAAGTGATGTTAGTAGTGATTAATGTGAATTTTTGCATGCTTGATGGCTCCTACAAGTTTCGGCCAAGACCCCTAAATTATGGATGGAACTTGATCTAACCCTTCAACATGTTTAATTTGTTTCCCCTATGACATGATGGATAGTGATTGGGTTTTATAATAATTTCTCTATGAATTTCATGAACCTTTAGGTTTCGGCCAATGGCTAATGTAAGGCTAAGGGATTAGGGTTGGCTTTAGCTATGGGATCAAGGTTTCCTATAGCATTTTATGTTGTATGGGATGTTTTTTGTGACCTATATGAATTGTTCCATGGACCTAGGGTTTCCTAGGGTTTTCGGCCAAGACATAACCTAGGGTTTGGAGTGGGGTAAGACACAAGAATGCATGTTTATAGGTACTATGATGTATGTATATGCTTAAGTATGTTGGAAGAATTTTATGCCAATGAAAACCCTAGATTATGTGTCAAGAATTATATGTTAGGTCACTTGTAATGATGATTCATAAATATTTAGACATGTGCCATGAACCCAAGGAAATGTATCATGTATGAAAGGACCTAGGTATGTTTTTCCATGTACCATGACCATGCATGTTTTTATGAATTAAGATGTCAATTATGTAGGTATGCCATGAGATAGGAATGATATGTATGTATGCCATGATCTATGAATGATATGTATATTTATGAATGATATGTATGCATGTCATGTTATGGATGAAAATGATGAATGAAGTTAAAGTTCATGCCTTCGAGGCATAATGATGATATGGAATGAAAATGATGAATGAAGATAAGATTCATGCCTTCAAGCATAATGATGATGTTAAGCATTAAGAATGAATGATTATGCTATAAATGTTTTATGAATGAAGAAGCATGTGAAAGTATTTTATTTTAAGAATGGGCTTGTACCGGACCTGAATAAGGTCCACGGTTCTGGACTACCGATGAAGCTGTCCACGGTTCGGGACTACCGATGAAGCTGTCCTTACGGTTCGGGACTACCGATGAGCTGTCCTTACCCTAGTAGTCGAGATTAGCTACCTCGTATTTACTTAGGATACGCGCATATGATGAGTGAATGTGGTACAAGCCAGGGCCCAATGAATGTTATGATTAGTTAAGTAATGAAAAGTATGATTTTAAACTAAGCATCCTTATGATATATGCATTTGCCCATGCATCCATCCATATTATGCATTATGTTTATGAAAAGTATGTTTATGAAAGTATGATAAATGCAAGTATGTTCATGTTAATTAGAATGCCTGATTATGTTTATATGTTCTGTTAATTATGATGCCATGATTATGATTATGTTTATTGTTCATGTTAATTATGATGCCATGATTATGTTTATATGTTCATGTTAATTATGATGTCATGATTATGATATGTTTATTGTTCATGTTAATCAGAAGCCATGATTATGTTTATTGTTCACGTTAACTAGAATGCCATGATTATGTTTATATGTTCATGTTAATTATGATGTCATGATTATGATTATGTTTACGTTCATGTTAATTATGATGCCATGATTAGGGGTTATGTTCATGTGATTATGATGCCAGGATTAGGTTTATGTTCATGCTTAAGTATGATGCCATGATAACTATGTACATGCTAAATTCGGATGCCATGATTTCATTTATGTTTATGCTAAAACGATGATGCGTGATTGTGTAGATGTCATGATAAGAAGTATGCTATGATATGTAGGGTTGAAGCATTATGTTCATGTTTATACGACGTATGGATTTTGTGAGTAGGAAAAGGGTTTTACTAAGCCTCCGTGCTATAGTCTTATTTCTTATAACCGCAGATCAAGCAAGAGATTTCTAAGGGAAGCAGCAGGAGAGGCTAGAACATGGATGTGTAGTAGTGACATGGCCAAGAAACCCTCTCCATTTCACTTATTGCAAGTTTTATGATCTGACAATGCTTACTTTGGTTATGCTCGACTTATGATAATTATGCCTAAGAAACAACCTACTATTTTGTGAAGTTATGGATAAATTACTTGCTACCTGAAATACTTATGAATAAGTCATGAAGTTGATATCATGATGCTATGCATGCTGATAATATGTTACCTGAAATGCTTATGAATAAGTTATGGAAAGTTGATGTCATGATGCTAGGTATGCTAGTAATATGTTAAGTATAATGTCACCATGTCCATGAATGATAACCCAGACATGTGTATATGATTTAAGTACTAGTTATTCCGCTGCATTAAGATGTTATATATGCACATGTATGTTTAGCGTAATGCCGCTTAGGGAAAAAAAAAGCGGGCGTTACATATTCACATCACATATCAGATTGTAGTGGAGGCCATGGAACCCTTAGGGTCCCTCTCTCACTTAGTTATTTGCGTTGAGGTTTTTACATGCATTCACACAACAAGCACACACAAACCAAAATAATAGAGCAATGAAAAAATCCTAGATTTTTTCAACTATTATGGCCTTGGTCTCCAATGCGCCTCCAGTCATGTCATCACCTCGTCCACTCCATCCTATCCATGCGCAAGCCACCATGAAGGAGTCCCCAAGCCGAGATGACTAGCTAACTAATTTACATTCATTGATCCTAAACTCCATGAAGGAGTGTACATGTCATCTAGATTAAAAGTAAATAGAAAGCTTGGCTAAACAAGTGTCATATTTAATTACAAAAATTAAATAGCTTATCTAGGCTCGTCAACCCCAAGGATTCAAATAATTTACATCACACAATCAATCATATACAAACAACATAATTGCCATAATAGTTGGAATCTAATGCCTGTAATACAAAGTTAGCCTACGCACATCTAAATATTATCCAGCCAGATAATGTACATGATAATGTGCAGAAAAATAACCAAATCCAAAACACAAAAAACTGGAAACCTCGCTTTGATACCAATTGTAGGGTATGGCTCGGTGGTTTCCAAGACAACTACGGGGTCGAACCCGAGAGACCTCTCTATGGCTATGGATTAAAAATTTAATCCGAATAGAGACCTATCTCTCTATCGACCGACTCGTCATCGTGTTAATTAATCCAAGTCACAACTTAGCCAAAATTGAGGTTAAGGCCTTGTAACATTCCGGATTAATTAACCGTGGAAAAGATGACGATTTGGATCGCTGGTTTTTGTGTTTATCTTCGGGTCCAGTTAATTAATTATTATCTATGATCACAAATCAAAATAACTAATTCACATGCATGAAATGACGAGCTAAATGAAACATGGCACAATTGGACATATGAAAAGAAAAGACGGAGCTCGGGAAGTTATACTTCGCCTTTTACCTCGCAGTCTTCTACCTTATGACCCTCCCCTCCTGGACGTCGTGTGGGCGACGGTCTACCAAGTCGCGGAGTCACCAAGGCACTTGAATCAATCCTTCCTTTCTTCCTTACCTTGCGCCAAGCCACCAAACCCTAGGGTTAGGGTTTGGCTGACCGCCGGCGGCCCTTCAAGAAGACAATGATTAAGCCGAGAAGAGAAGCTCTTCTCCTTCACCCACACCCCACCAACATCTCTATCCTCTTCCTATCTCACGGCCGCTGATCCACAAGGAAGAGGAGGTCAGGGACCTCCCTTTTTTGGCGACAAACACCAAAAGGGAGGAGCCACTCTCGCCGGCGCACCACCCGACCTTTCCTCCCTTTCTTCCACACGCCACAACAAGGAAGAGAACTCCTCCTTGTCCCGTGTACGTCTGCAGCAGAAGCGGAAGAAGAAGAAAGCAAGAAAGAAGGAGAAGAGAGGCTTCCCTTCTCCTCCAACGCCGGCGCCAACTCTTTCACCTTGCACCGTCGGTTTCCCTTCCCTCCTACTCAGCCGCGCGCCACCAAGGTCGAAGTCTCTTCCTTCCTTGCTCTGTGGTCGATCGCGACCTTAGGGATGCAAAGAAAACCAAGAGAGGAAGAGGAGGTGGTCCTCTTCTTCTCACTACCGCCGGCGCACCCTAGGTTAAGAGAGGAGAAGAAGAACTAAAAGGAGAGAGAGAGGTAGGGGTTTTATATATGGGATTAATTGGAAAATATTCCATTTAATTATGGATTGATTCCAAAATTTATCAGAGAATAATTCCTTAATTAATCAGGGATTAATATACTTAATCAATCCGAGATTAATTCCTTAATTACTCCGAGGTTAATTCCTTAATTAATCCTGGATTAATAACTTAATTAATCCGAGATTAATTCATTAATTAATCAGCCTTGTATTATGACTCCTATGGGGTTTTATTGGGCTAAG
>JAGFNQ010000199.1:291064-463805 GCA_024364735.1 Boesenbergia rotunda
ACTAAGCATTCTTATGATATATGCATTTGCCGATGCATCCATCCATGTTATGCATTATGTTTATGAAAAGTATGTTTATGAAAAGTATGATAATGCAAAGTATGTTCATGTTAATTAGAATGTCATGATTATGTTTATATGTTCATGTTAATTATGATGTCATGGTTATGATTATGTTTATTGTTCATGTTAATTAGAATGCCATGATCATGTTTATATGTTCATGTTAATTATGATGCCATGGTTATGATTATGTTTATTATTCATGTTAATTAGAATGCCATGATTATGTTTATATGTTCATGTTAATTATGATGCCATGATTAGGAGTATGTTTATTGTTCATGTTAATTATGATGCCAAGATTATGTTTATTGTTCATGTTAATTAGAATGCCATGATTATGTTTATTGTTCATGTTAACTAGAATGTCATGATTATGTTTATATGTTCATGTTAATTATGATGCCATGATTATGATTATGATTATGTTTACGTTCATGTTAATTATGATGCCATGATTAGGGTTATGTTCATGTTGATTATGATGCCAGGATTAGGTTTATGTTCATACTTAAGTATGATGCCATGATAACTATGTACATGCTAAATTCGGATGCCATGATTTCATTTATGTTTATGCTAAAACGATGATGCGTGATTGTGTAGATGTCAGGATAAGAAGTATGCTATGATATGTAGGATTGAAGCATTATGTTCATGTTTATACGACGTATGGATTTTGTGAGTAGGAAAAGGGTTTTACTAAGCCTCCGTGCTTATAGTTTTATTTTCTTATATCGCAGATCAATCAAGAGATTTCTAAGGGAAGCAGCAGGAGAGGCTAGAACATGGATGTGTAGTAGTGACATGGCCATGAAACCCTCTCATTTCACTTATTGCAAGTTTTATGATATGACAATGCTTACTTTGGGTTATGCTCGACTTATGATAATTATGCCTAAGAAACAACCTACTATTTGTGAAGTTATGGATAAATTACTTGCTACCAGAAATACTTATGAATAAGTCATGGAAAGTTGATATCATGATGCTATGCATGCTGATAATATGTTACCTGAAATGCTTATGAATAAGTTATGGAAATTTGATGTCATGATGCTAGGTATGCTAGTAATATGTTAAGTATAATGTCACCATGTCCATGAATGATAACCCAGACATGTGTATATGATTTAAGTACTAGTTATTCCGCTGCATTAAGATGTTACATATGCACATGTATGTTTAGCGTAACGCCGCTTAGAAAAAAAAAGTGGGCGTTACAGGTTGGTATCAGAGCAGTTGTCATCTCAGTACACACACATCAAGCCTCCTTCCTGCCGCTTCCAAGTAAGTACCTTTCGGTATTATTTATGATAGTAAGCACTTTATAGGATATTTTATTCTTCTAGAATATGCAAGTATGGATGATGATTTATTTAGTTTTTATTATATCAAAATAATTTAGAATTCAATATGAGGTAGGGATAACAATAACAACCCTACCTTCGGGAGAAGTAATGACATCCACTCATGTGCTGCGTGCGGTGCCGGTCGGAATCGCAGAAAGAGAACTCTACTGCGATCTGATAGTACTCGACATGCAAGATTACGATGTTATAATGGGAATGGATTTTCTGGGTAAGTACGGTGCTTCTATTGAGTGCCGTAAGCGAAGGGTGGTCTTTCGACCTGAGGCAGGTTCCATGTTTGAATTCGTTGGAGAGCCAAGGAAAAGAACCAGGAAATGGTTATCAACTCTCCAAGCTCAGAAGATGTTAGACAAGGGATGTACTGGATTTCTAGCATATGTGGTTGATGCCAGTCTAATGAAGAACCAGAAGCTGGAGAATGCCAGAGTGGTATGTGATTACCCAGAGGTATTTCCAGATGAATTACCAGGATTAGCTCCTGATAGAGAGGTGGAATTCGAGATCGAGTTGGTTCCTGGTACTAACCCAATCTCCAAGGCACCTTACCGTATGGCGCCGGTTGAACTAAAGGAGCTTCAAGAATAGCTACAGGAGTTACTGGATAAGGGATTTATTCGCCCTAGTCATTCCCCATGGGGAGCTCCGGTACTATTTGTGAAGAAGAAAGACGGATCTATGCGAATGTGCATAGATTACCGAGCCTTGAACAACGTGACGATCAAAAATAGGTATCCCCTCCCGAGGATAGATGACCTGTTTGATCAATTGAAAGGAGCCACCGTTTTCTCAAAAATCGATCTAAGGTCTGGTTATCATCAAGTTAGAGTAAAACAGGAGGATATTCCGAAGACGACCTTCCGATTAAGGTACGGGCATTTTGAATTTGTGGTTATGCCCTTCGGCGTGACAAATGCTCCTGCTATGTTTATGGATCTTATGAATCGGGTATTCTCGTCTTATCTCGACAAATTTGTGATCGTCTTCATCGCGATATCCTTATTTATTCGAGGACCCAGGAAGAGCATGTCGAACACCTGAGGATAGTATTACAGATTCTTCGGGAAAAGCAACTGTATGCAAAATTCTCCAAATGTGAGTTCTGGCTCAACCAAGTGAGCTTTTTGGGCCACATAATTTCCAAAGACGGGGTTATGGTGGACCCAACAAAGGTTTATGCTGTGAATAACTGGAGCCGGCCAAAGAACGCCAATGAAATCAGAAGCTTCCTTGGGCTGGCAGCCTATTACCGGAAATTTGTGGAGGACTTCGCGAGAATTGCAGCTCCTCTAACGGCTCTCACCCGGAAGGATAAAAAGTACGAGTGGACGGAGAACTATGAAAGGAGTTTCTTGGAATTAAAAAGGAGACTTACCAATGCTCCAATTCTTACTCTTCCGGAAAGTAATCAGAATTTCGATATGTACAGTGACGCCTCCAAACTTGGACTTGGAGCTGTACTTATGCAGGGTGGTAAGGTTATTGCGTATGCTTCTAGGCAACTCAAGGAACATGAATAGAACTACCCCACTCACGATCTGGAATTGGCTACGGTGGTCATTGCTCTTAAGGTATGGAGGCATTATATGTATGGAGCACAGTGTAGGATTTATACAAACCACCAGAGTCTGCGATACTTCTTCACTCAGAAAGACTTGAATATGCGACAACGCCGATGGCTGGAGTTGGTGAAGGACTACGACTGTGAGATCTTCTACCATCCAGGGAAGGCAAACAAAGTCGCCGATGCACTCAGCAAGAAGTCAAGTGCCGCCTTGATGTCCATATCTATATTACCTCAGCAGCTAGGAAGGGAAGTAGTCCATTTTGGAGTTGAAATCATCTCCGGACGGCTTTCCACTATGACACTGGCACCAATGCTATTTGAGGACATATTGGAAAAACAAAATGGTGATCCGAACCTGCAGAGAATCAAACAGGAGACCCTGGAAGGGAAGGGCGATGGTTTTCGTATCGCCGACGGGGGAGTACTATATCTTAGGGATCGTCTATATATCCGTAAGGATCCAGAGCTGCGAAGAGAGATATTAGTAGAAGCTCACGAAACCCCTTATTCGATGTATCCAGGGTCCACCAAAATGTATCAAAACCTGAAGGAGAAGTTCTGGTGGTCCGGTATGAAGAGGGATGTGGCACAGCATGTGAATACTTGCCTGACCTGTCAACGAGTGAAAGCGGAACACCAGCGACCCGGCGGGGTTCTGCAGCCACTTCCAATCCCCGAATGGAAATGGGAAGATATTTCTATGGATTTCATCACAGGACTTCCCAGGACTACAAATGGATATGATGCGATATGGGTAATAGTGGACAGGTTGACGAAATCAGCTCACTTCCTAGCAATCAAGATGACTTATTCGATTGAGCAATTGGCCCAATTATATGCTAAGGAAATAGTTAGACTTCATGGAGTGCCAAAAACTATCATCTCAGATAGGGATGGTCGTTTCACCTCACATTTTTGGGAGTGTGTTCAGAAGTCTCTTGGCACTAAACTACGGTTCAGTACCGCTTTTCACCCTCAGACTGACGGGCAAACGGAACAAGTGAATCAGGTATTGGAGGATATGTTAAGAGCTTGTGCTCTGGACTTCAAAGGAAGTTAGTGCCGATATCTATGTTTGGCAGAATTCGCGTACAACAATAGCTACCAGGCTACTATCGGAATGACACCCTTGAAGCTTTATACGAGAGGAGATGTAGGTCTCCAATTTGTTGGTACGAAGGGGGTGAAAAGAAGGAAATGGGGTTCAAGACGGATCTCATCGACGACACCACCCGAGCTATACAGAACATTCGACAATGGATTGAAGCTGCTCAGAGCCGGCAGAAGAATTATGCGGATGTTCGGCGTAGGCCACTGGAATTTGAGGTTGGAGATCTGGTATTTCTCAAGGTGGCTCCTATGAAAGGGGTAACGAGATTTGGGCAGAAGGGAAAATTAAGTCCGCGATATATGGGGTCGTACCTGATTTTGAAAAGAATCGGCAAGGTGGCATATGAATTAGAGCTTCCTCAAGAGATGTCGGCTATCCATAACGTGTTTCATGTGTCGTTACTCAAGAAATGTATTCTAACCACAGACCAAGTGATCGAGCCACAGACAGTCCAAGTTCAGGAGGACCTAAGTTTTGAGAGCCGACCTATTCAGATCTTGGATCGGGAAATCAAGAAGCTAAGGAGTAAGGAGGTACCCTTAGTCAAGGTCCTATGGCAAAGTCACCGGTTCGAGGAAGCTACCTGGGAACGCGAGGACGAGATGAGGCGCAAGTACCCGGAACTATTCTAAGTTCGAGGACGAACTTTCACGAGGTATGGGAGATTGTAACGACCCGGAAAATTCTCATAATATTTTCTTTAAAATATTGAGCATGACTAGGTAATTTTCCGAGGAACCTAGAAATATTAATACGAATCGTAGCCTAGAAATCCATGTTTTCTCATTTAAATTGGGAAAAATAAGCAGTAATGGGCTTTATATGGGCTTCCTAGTACCATAATTATTGGTGAATTTTAGGAAAAATTGATATAAATATAAAGAGGTTTTAATGAGAAATATCAACATAATTATGGGGGAATTTTTGGGATTTCGAAATAATAGGGAATAAAATAAAAATAAAAACAAAAAATTAGTGCATGCACCAAGGATTGAACCTTGGACCTCTTGTACGACCATGCATGCTCTAACCAATTCACCTAGCAAGGGAGTGCTATGAGGAAATGGAGTGGATTGTGGTTAAGGCTTAGGGAAAATGAATGGTCATCCACCATGACTCTTCACTTGCCCTCCTTAATGTGCTATAAAAAGGGGGCTTGGGGGTTACTTTCTTCCTTCCATCAATTCCACCTTTCTTCTTCCTCCTCCCTCACCCTAGCCGAAACTCCAAGGAAGGTTTTCCTTTGGAAAACTTCACAAGAGGGCTCAATCTTCAAGAGCTAAGGGTCATCTACAAGGCTACAAGGGTTAAGGGTGATCAAGGGACAACAAGGTCTTCATCATCTTCCCTTTTTAAGGTCTAAAAACCAAGATAACCCAAGATAAGACCCCCTCACCTGTGGTGTAATGGTTTTTCTTAATATGGTCATGATCTAAGCATCTTGTTTGAGATCCAAGATGAAAAGTCCATGAAAAGGGGACATAGGGTTTCGGCCCTTTCATGTTTCTAGGGCTAGGACTAGTTTTAACTCTCTAATGACGGTTCTTATGTCTCCTTATGATGTAAGTGATGTTAGTAGTGATTAATGTGAATTTTTGCATGCTTGATGGATCCTACAAGTTTCTGCCAAGACCCCCAAATTATGGATGGAACTTGATCTAACCCTTCAACTTGTTTAATTTGTTTCCCCTATGACATGATGGATTGTGATTGGGTTTTTTAATAATTTCTCTATGAATTTCATGAGCTTTTAGGTTTCGTCCAAGGGCTAATGTAAGGCTAAGGGATTAGGGTTGGCTTTAGCTATGGGATCAAAGGTTTCCTATAGCATTTTATGTTGTATGGGATGTTATTCGTGACCTATATGAATTGTTCCATGGACCTAGGGTTTCCTAGGGTTTTCGGCCAAGACCATAACCTAGGGTTTGGAGTGGGGTAAGACCACAAGAATGCATGTTTATAGGGTACTACGATGTATGTATATGCTTAAGTATGTTGGAAGAATTTTATGCCAATGAAAACCCTAGATTATGTGTCAAGAATTATATGTTAGGTCACTTGTAATGATGATTCATAAATATTTAGACATGTGCCATGAACCCAAGGAAACGTATCATGTATGAAAGGACCTAGGTATGTTTTTCCATGTACCATGACCATGCATGTTTTTATGAATTAAGATACTAATTATGTAGGTGTGCCATGATTTAGGATTGATATGTATGCATGCCATGATTTATGAATAATATGAATGTATGTCATGATTTATGAATGATATGTATGCATGCCCTGTTTATAGATGAAATGATGAATGAAGTTAAAGTTCATGCCTTCAAGGCCTAATGGTGATATGGAATGAGAATGTTGAATGAAAGGAGGTTCATGCCTTCAAGGCATAATGATGGTGTTAAGCATTAAGAATGAATGAATATGCAATGTATGGTTGTGAATGAAGAAGCATGTGAAAGTATTTTATTTTAAGAATGGGCTTGTACCGGACCTGAATAAGGCCCACGGTTCTGGACTACCGATGAAGCTATCCACGGTTCGGGACTACCGATGAAGCTGTCCTTACGGTTCGGGCCTACCGATGAAGCTGTCCTTACCCTAGTAGGTCGAGATTAGCTACCTCGTATTTACTTAGGGATGCGCGCATATGATGAATGAATGTGGTACAAGCCAGGGCCCCAATGAATGTTATGATTATGTTTAAGTAATGAAAAGTATGATTTTAAACTAAGCATCCTTATGATATATGCATTTGCCCATGCATCCATCCATGTTATGTATTATGTTTATGAAAAGTATGATAATGCAAAGTATGTTCATGTTAATTAGAATGACATGATTATGTTTATATGTTCATGTTAATTATGATGCCATGGTTATGATTATGTTTATTGTTCATGTTAATTAGAATGCCATGATTATGTTTATATGTTCATGTTAATTATGACGCCATGGTTATGAATATGTTTATTGTTCATGTTAATTAGAATGTCATGATTATGTTTATATGTTCATGTTAATTATGATGTCATGGTTATGATTATGTTTATTGTTCATGTTAATTAGAATACCATGATTATGTTTATATGTTCATGTTAATTATGATGCCATGATTAGGAGTATTTTTATTGTTTATGTTAATTATGATGCCAAGATTATGTTTATTGTTCATGTTAATTAGAATGTCATGATTATGTTTATTGTTCATGTTAACTAGAATGTCATGATTATGTTTATATGTTCATGTTAATTATGATGCCATGATTATGATTATGTTTACGTTCATGTTAATTATGATGCCATGATTAGGGTTATGTTCATGTTGATTATGATGCCAGGATTAGGTTTATGTTCATACTTAAGTATGATGCCACGATAACTATGTACATGCTAAATTCGGATGCCATGATTTCATTTATGTTTATGCTAAAACGATGATGCATGATTGTGTAGATGTCAGGATAAGAAGTATGCTATGATATGTAGGATTGAAGCATTATGTTCATGTTTATACGACGTATGGATTTTATGAGTAGGAAAAGGGTTTTACTAAGCCTCCGTGCTTATAGTTTTATTTTCTTATACCGCAGATTAAGCAAGAGATTTCTAAGGGAAGCAGCAGGAGAGGCTTGAACATGGATGTGTAGTAGTGACATGACCAAGAAATCCTCTCATTTCACTTATTGCAAGTTTTATGATATGACAATGCTTACTTTGGGTTATGCTCGACTTATGATAATTATGCCTAAGAAACAACCTACTATTTGTGAAGTTAAGGATAAATTACTTGCTACCTGAAATACTTATGAATAAGTCATGGAAAGTTGATATCGTGATGCTATGCATGCTGATAATATGTTACCTGAAATGCTTATGAATAAGTTATGGAAAGTTGATGTCATGATGCTAGGTATGCTAGTAATATGTTAAGTATAATGTCACCATGTCCATGAATGATAACCCAGATATGTGTATATGATTTAAGTAATAGTTATTCCGCTGCATTAAGATGTTACATATGCACATGTATGTTTAGCGTAACGCCGCTTAGAAAAAAAAAAGCGGGCGTTACAGTACCATTGGAACTTTTACATATAGATTTATTTGATTGTCATAGTACTCCCTCACTTGTAGGGAGTAAATATTATCTAGTTATTGTAGATGATTTTTCTAGGTTCACATGGGTTTACTTTATGAAATATAAGGATGATACCGTAGAAATTTTTATAGGATTTAGCAAAAGGGTAGAGAATGAAAAACATCTTAAAATTAACCGAATTAGGAGTGACCATGGTGGGGAGTTCCTATTGGTGCAAGTTGCATGAATGATGTTCTTCTTTAAATGTTTTAATATTTGACAATACACTTAAGTCAGTGATACAATGAACAAACAAAGGGGAGAAAAGAAGAAGTAAACTAAGCTGAAGAAAAGTCCTAGTTAATCTAGGCATCGAAACCCTAAGTCCCAGCGAAGGGCTGCTGGGCACCAATTGAAGGGCTGCTAGGTATCGAAACCCCAAGACCTAGCGAAGGGCTGCTAGGCACCTAGCGAAGGGCTGTTAGGTATCGAAACCCCAAGACCTAGCGAAGGGCTGCTAGGCACCTAGCGAAGGGCTGCTAGGCATAGAAGACCTAGCGAAGGGCTGCTAGGCACCTGGCGAAGGACTGCTGGGGAATGAAGTCTTGATCCGAGGGACTGAGCAACTTAGCTGAGCGATGACTAAGGACAGGAGTAGAGACGGGTCAGGGTTTGAGCGTCTCGAGGTCCGGGAGTATCGGAAGCTAAGTAAAAGTCCACCCGAAGGGCTGGGTGGCAACCGTCTCGTAAAAGGAGTAGGTGAAGGCCGAGTTCTCAGGGATAGGAACTCGTGCCGGTTCGACCTAGGGTTTCATGCAAATTCGAAGTCCGAACCAAGTCCTTAAGGCTAACATTATATGTATCTATGCTTTGTGTTTGTGTATCTTGCAGGTATCAAGAACCGGAGACAAAATAGTTAAACAAGGCAAAAAGCTGTTGGAGGCCCTAAGCAGGGCGCCCCCATCATTGGGGGCACCCCCACGCAACCAGGGCGCCCCCAACAGTGGGGGCGCCCCCAGACAGAGCTAAGAAGGGCAGTTTCGTGATGCAGTCAAAATAGGTGTCAACCGGGGCGCCCGGAGCATCCGGGGCGCCCGGAGCATCCGGGGCGCCCGGAGCATTCGGGGCGCCCGGATCAACACTGTTTTGTTGCTGCGAGTCCGAAGCAGTGGATAAGCGCTGACTGGGTTCAAGATGGGCGCCCGGAAGATCCGGGGCGCCCTGGTCAAAGCTGTTATCAGCTGCGCCGAGGTAGGCGCAGGGATAAAGTTTGACCGAGTCTTCCGGGGCGCCCCCAACGTCCAGGGCGCCCCCAGGAGTGCTATATAAGGGGCTTCGACCCCTCTGCTTCAAACACAACCTTCCAAGATCGATTCCAAGCATTCTGACTGACGACAACACGCTAGAGATGAAGCTCTACGACCAGGAGGCTCCAGGAGGAAGTGCGCGGCACTTCGGAGGTCTAGATCGGCTAAGCTTCAGACTTTGTCTTGTTGGTTTGCTGTTATTTAATTCTGTACTTACTTTACTATATTTGTTATTGTGATCTTACACTGTAAGTCGGGTTTCTCCGCCTCCGGAAAGTCCGGGAAGGAGACCAATAGTGGACTCACGCCGAGTACATAGGCCTTGGACGTACTGACCCAGGGGGGTCGGGAACCAAGTAAATAAATCTTGCGTGTCATTGTCCTTTGCTTTGTTTTTCGTTCTATTTATTTTCCGCTGCGCTACTAATATTCTAAGTCCAGAACAAAAGTTTTACGAAGAATTCCGAAAGATTTTTCACGGTCGATATTCACCCCCCCCTCTATCGACGGCACCGGTCCTACAATTGGTATCAGAGCCGAGCCGCTCTTCACCGGACTAACCACCGACGGAGCAAAGACGCCAGGAGTTGAGGGGGAGCCAAGGGGTGAATCAAGTATATTTTATTTAAAATGTTTATTTGTAAATTCCATATTATTTGTTTCACGTGCAGGGAGAGAGGGCTCTATAAAAATCAGTGCCCTATTCGTAAGATTCGGTCTACATCACCGGTGGCGAAGGAGGCACCAGTGCCAGGAAACCGGAGGGACAAAAGTCACGTACAATGTTTCAAATGCAAGAAATACGGACATTACAAAAACAAGTGTCCGGCGAAGGTACACAAGATTTATGTTCCAAAAATTTTACAAGTTCCTGCACTGCCATGTGATAAAGTAGTTAATTTTTCTGATAAAGTAGATTTACTGCATAGTAAAATTAACTTTTTGTATGTTAAATTACAAATGTGAATATGACCAAAATATTAGAAATTAATTGTTTAATTCAGAATATCAATTCAGAAATTAATAAAATTAACTCTGATAATTTATCTGATAAAATTAACTCTGATAATTTATCTGATAAAATTAACTCTGATAATTTATCTGATAAAATTAACTCTGATAATTTATATGATAAAATTAACTCTGATAATTTTTCTGATAAAATTAATTCTGATAATTTTTCTGATAAAATTAGTTCTGATAATTTTAATTCAGACAAAATTAATCCTAAGGATAATTCGGAATTCAAATTTGAAAATCGTAAGGATAATTCCGAATTCAAATTTGAAAATCCTAAGGATAAATCCGAATTCAAATTTGAAAATCCTAAGGATAAATCTGAATTCAAATTTGAATATCTTAAGGATAATTCAGAAATTAATTCTGAAAATCTCAAGATTAATTCAGAAATTAATTCTGAAAATCTTAAAGATAATCTAGAGATTAATGTTGAAAATATTGAAAATATATCTGAGGATAATTTTGAAGATAAAATTCTCCTAGATAATAATTTAATTATAGATAATATTAAAGATTATTACAAAACCTTAATTAGTGGCCCAAATTTCTCCACCTACTATAAGGATATTGAAAGACCTAATCTTGAGGAGGATATCAAACTATCTAAGATAAAGGTCATAGTTAATAAAAATTACAAAAATTCAAATAAATCAAAATTATTAGAAAAACTTGAAAAGAAAGATAAAAATGAAGAAGAAAATTTTGAAATAATGAAAATGATGAATTTAAACCCACAATTATTAATTAATCATAATTAAAACTTAATTTAATCCTAATTAAATTCAAATTAAATCTTAATTTAATCGTAATTAAATTCGAATTAAATCTTAATTAAATCCTAATTAAATCTAAATTAAATCTGAATTAAATCTTAATTAAATCCTAATTAAATTCGAATTAAATCTTAATTTAATCCTAATCAAATTCGAATTAAATCGTAATTTAATCCTAATTAAATTCCAATTAAATCTTAATTTAATCCTAATAAAATTCGAATTAAATCTTAATTTAATTCTAATTAAATTCGAATTAAATCTTAATTTAATTCTAAATTAAATTCAAATTAAATTTAAATTAAATTTAAATTAAGATTAAATTAAATTCAAATAAATTTAAATTAAATTAAATTAAAATTAAATTAAATTCAAATTAAATTTAAATTAAATTAAAATTAAATTAAATTAAAATCAAATTAAATTTAAATTAAATTCAAATTAAATTAAATTCAAATTAAATCTTAATTAAATTCAAATTAAATTAAAATCAAATTAAATTTAAATTAAATTCAAATTAAATAAAATTCAAATTAAATTAAATTAAATTCAAATTAAATTAAAATTTAATTAAATTCAAATTAAATTAAATTCAAATTAAATCTAAATTAAATTAAATTCAAATTAAATTAAATTCAAATTAAATCTAAATTAAATTCAAATTAAATTAAATTCAAATTAAATTCAAATTAAATTAAATTTAAATTAAATACAATTCAATTAAAATTTTAATTAAGTCAATTAAATCAATTTAATTCAAATAAAGCAAATCAATTCAATCTTAATAATTAATTTTCAAATTAATTCAAACTTCAATTAACTCAACTTCAAATCTTAAATAACTTAAACTCAAACTAAAATAAAATTTTACGCAAATTGTAACAATTAAAATTAATAACATTAAATATGTCAAAGTGGGTTGGCATATTCGCGGGTTCACACGACATGTATTAAATCAGGAATTTGATACATTTTCAGAAACTTAAATAAAATGCTTTGGACTTGTTTGACTCATGCATAATTGCCATGTCATGCATCTGCTACTTCTTTTTATATGACATGTCATTCATATTTAAAATTTATGCATATATTAGAATGACTATAGGAAAAAGAATAATTGAAACTTGATCTAATTGGAATGGCCAGAGGAAGAGGACTTCAAGGGGCGAGACAAGAAGTGAACCTGAAGGCATACGTGAAGGACTATGTGGAGATTGGCTGGGAGTGAGTAGGCAGTCGACTGGTCAGAGGGCAGTCGAGTGCCAAAACTCACAGAAGGTTTTCAGCCTTTTACCAGTCGACTGGCCCAGAGGCAGTCGACTGGTATACCCCAAAAACTCGCCGTTGGCTAGCAATTAATGCTAGGTCAGTCGACTGCCAAGGGGCAGTCGACTGGTGCGGGGCTGGACAGACTGATGGATCGTCTGGGCGTGCTAGAGAGGGGGGTGAATAACACTTTTTCAGTCGTTTCTCTACAAAGTCGTTAGCGCAACGGAAATAATAATATGCAAAAGAATATAATAGAAAACAATGCTAACAACCTGATTTACTTGGTATCCACCATCGACGGGTGACTAATCCAAGAATCCGTCGGTGGATCAACCCCCGGATAACCTCTGGCTAGATCTGTCGCTCCTTGTGGGTGGAGAAACCTCGCCACAACACTTCGGACACTTCCTGATCACAAAAGACTACTAACTCACTTTACCCAAGC
Organism: Boesenbergia rotunda; assembly: GCA_024364735.1. Taxonomy (NCBI): domain Eukaryota; kingdom Viridiplantae; phylum Streptophyta; class Magnoliopsida; order Zingiberales; family Zingiberaceae; genus Boesenbergia; species Boesenbergia rotunda. The sequence goes on from JAGFNQ010000199.1 coordinate 304,077, forward strand.
GAGTTTCGTCAAAGAAGATAGTAGGAAATGAGCCCCTTTAAATAGGGCCCGAGTCTGAAATAGTCGCTACCAGTCGACTGCCCCCACTCAGATTCGACCGTTACAGTACAACGTTCAAATCTGCCAGCCTACACCAGTCGACTGCCCCTTGGCCAATCGACTGGTCCATCCTAAGCCTAGGGTTTCACTTCCGAGTACAAGTCTCTCCGCACTCAAACCCTTCCGGCTTAGCCCCTGAGTACAAACACTCATACTCAGACCATCACAACCCAGATGGCTCTTCACCAGCAGCCTTGACTGTTGCCTTTACGCCCTCTTCATCTTTGACCCTCGTCCCTCGGATGGGCACGCAAACCTCCAGCTTGCCTCCATGCCACTCTTCACGTACGCTTTAAAGTCCGCGTCCCTCGGCTCATCATCTCTGCTATCCAACAGTCCCTCGAATGTGCACGCAAGCCTCCAGCTTGCCTCCATGCCATCCTTCACCTGAAGACATCAACCAAATCATGTGTACCTGTACACCTGCACACTCATTTACACATATGAGAACAACACATATCCTAACTTAACCATATTGCCCACACATCAAAATATCATGATCCTCCAGATCATCTCAGGGTCGATTGCCCCAACAATCTCCCCCTTTTTGATGTGTGGCAATATGTTAAGTTAGGTAAACATATAGCAATGATAATAGCAAAAGCAATTGAAAAATTAAAGCATAATACACAAGAGGCAACCTCCCCCTTAACCTATGCTTTCTCTCAAATTTCAATTCTTATTGCTAATCCCAAAGTTAAGTTTTCCCAACTTAACTCTAAAGTCACAACCCAACCAAACCAAGTTTGATTTTGACTTAACCTAACTTAACACTCACATTTCTCCCCCTTTGACACCATCAAAAGATTGCCCCAAGCAACCCTAGCCCTGGTGCCAAGTGGAGCTTATCAAATATCTAAAAAATCCCTCAGAAATCACAAAAACACACACTGTCCACACTCCCAGTCGACTGATACACCATTTTCAGAATTTCCAGCCAAAATTCAGAAACGCGTAAAAAATTCCAGAAAATTCGGAAAAATATGAAACTTTGCAAGCAAGATTGTTAAGGTATTCCCTACCCTAGAAAAATTTGGTTAATGAAAAATATCAACCGTGCTTGACTTTTGGTACAAACTCAAAAATTCTCAAATAATGTCAACTTTGTATCAACATTGAATTCTAATCATGGTATTTTTTATTTGTCACTTTCTATCAGCTCCATTTGACATTTAAAATGATTCCCAAACTTCCCTTTTTCATATAAATATTTCTATTTTGACAAGAGCTCCCCTTCTTTCCCTCTTAAGTCTAGATGATCATTAGAACAAAACATTCCCATGCCCTTTTCTATTAAAAAAATCCATTATGCAACTTGCAATCAATATATAGTAAACAGTATAACCAATATGAGATCGTAAACCATTTAAAGAACACGTATAGAAAGAACATAGTTTAAGACCACAGTTTAAACATTTAACGAACTATCAAAACATTATTAAACTACGAGAGAATTTTAACACGATATCATAAAGGAAAGTGTAATATACATGCAATCATAAAGTTTGTCAAGAAATAAACACCACAAGAGTACCTAGGGCTAAAGGCCGGAAGTCATCCAAAAAGTTACAATCATCCAAATGGAAAGTGTTTGAGAGAAAAGATACATAAAATGATAATGCTCTCAACACTAAACATCATCCAAAAACTACATCAACCGGTCAGAAGAACATATGATCGTCACTGCCTGGAGGAGGAGGAGGAGGAGCCTGAGAAGGGAGATGCCACTATCGCAGCATCTAGTACATGTCATCCTGGCGGCTGGTAATCCTATCAACTGCCGCCTCAATCCTCTGCTCAGACTGCTGTAGTCCGTGAGTATCCTCACAGATGCTGTGAACATCCTCCTAGTGCCTGTGGACGTCTGATCGAAGCTGGGTGAACTCTGCACGTGTGACCAGTTCGCCTGGCTCCTCATTTGAGCTAGCGGCCTCCGGGCGCTCCCTCCAAACAAATGTCCCCTGTCTACACTTAATACCTGCCAAGGACAATTGGCGTGTGCCAATCTGGTCGTAGTCCTTAGACAGGTGCCTGACCTGACCACTACCCACACGGATGCCAAAATGTAAATAGAAAAACTTGGTCAGGATGTGGCAGAAGGGCATATATATCTTTCCATTAACACTATGGGCAGAATGGTAAATGGCACTAAAGACCTGTAGGGAGACATCGATGTCTAACCTCCTCTCCAAAGCGTACATCATCACCAAATGTGGGAATCTGATCCTGGACCTCCCCTTGGTGACAATTGGCAAAATGCAATCTATGACGATCTTATACAATACATGACTAAACGGTCTCATGGGTTTAGCATCAAAAAGACGCTCCGACTCATTCCTGTGTTTTCTAAAATAATGCATATGTATCTGATCAATGGTGACTCCAGGAAACTCTAGTGGTTCAACAACAGTGGAAAAGTAAACAGATGCATTATTGGACTCCCTACACTGTAGGAACCCAGCTAAACCCATGACAGAGAAAGGGATAGGAACACCAGTTACTCGAGACTCATACAAATTACTATCTGAGTCAATACAGGTCAAATATGCATAAAACTTTGTACATAAGTCAATATCTATGTCATGTTGGCAGTAAACCAGCTGATCCAGGTGAAAGTGAGTGATCATTTCAGCTAACTGAGGTGACTTCTCTTGAAAGAAGGCCATGTTTAGGTATCGGCAATTCATTACTGTGAACTCATTTTCTTCAAATCATTTCTTACATTCCAGGGACCTAAACCTGGACCCTCCCTGACTCTGTTGGGATGACCCTTCACCCCTAGATCTCTTAGAGGCAATCCTAAAATCCATACACACCCATGCATGCCAAGACAACCCCCTCCCCCCCCCCCCAAAAGGAAAAACATCAAAGAACATGCACAAAAATATCATGTTAGTGCCAAAACATGGTTTAAATGAAGAAAAGGAACCTTGAACAACAATACCTTTTCATTCTCCTCATAATGATTTGATTTTGAAAGTATGGCTTGAAGAGAGGAGCTTTTAACAAACCCTAGAGGTAGATCGGGGTTAGAGGAGGACTTAGAGAGGGATTTTGTGGCTTAGAAAAGGCCTTTGGACGAAGGAGGAACTTGGGAGAGGTGATCATCGCCGGGGAAGTCACCAAAACCCTAGAGTTTGGCTTCACCCGGCGCGCCCTTTCCTTTTATAAAGACCGCATCCTAGTCGACTGGTATTTGGCAGTCGACTGGGCTAGAGTGTAATTACATTCTGTGGGTTTTTCTAGTCGACTGGCCTCCTTCCAGTTGACTGGTATCTGATTTTCAGATTCCTAATCCAAAATTCAGAAATATCTAACTAATTCCACCAATTCCCAAAAATTATGAATTCTTGTGGGGAGATTTATGGATCCTATATATACCTGGGAAAAATATAATTTCATCCAAAACTATTTTGAATTCCAAGATTGGTACAAACTTCGAGTTTCTCTAAAATGTATCATGAAATCTTTCCCAAAAGTTCTAATTTTGACCTTATCTTGATGCTTCTTCCCATACCCATTCATAATCCATTCATAGCATCAAGTTATATAGTATTTAGGAATTAAAACCAATTTGTCTCAATTAAAATCCTAATTTCTCCCTTTTTCACTATAATTCTCCCTTTAGTGTGTCAATTCTCCCTTTAATGTGTCAATTCTCTAGGATTAAGACTAACCTTAGCCTTTTAACCCTCTTAGCACATCCTATAGTCCTTTTCAATCTCCTAGAAGGAAACCACCTGAGATCCATTGACCATGGAACCCATTTTGGCTTCTAGAGCTCTCCCTTGAGCTCCTAGCCCTAGTTACCTACCTAGGTAACTCTTTTACAAAGGCAAGACCACACCGGTGCTTCATGACCTTCCTCTATCATTCTCTTAACCCTATATACCTTTTTCTTAGTCAATTTCTTTTCTTTTCCTTCAAATGGCTTTTCCTTGCCATTCTTTACTTTTTCTCTACCATAGTTATAGGGCATCCTTGAATATGATATTTTATCAACATTAGCCCTCCTAGGGTGGTATCCTAAACCTGGCTTACCATTTCTATGATTTTGGTCCTTTGATATCATGTTTAATCCCTTTGGATCCTTGAATGACCCTACCTAGGTTTCTTTCTAACTTATCAAGTTTTGCTCTTAAAACCTGATATTCCTTTCCTAACTTCCTAACCTTAGGATTACTAGACCTACTTTGATCATTTCTAGATCTTTCTATTTTTCTAGGCATATTTCTCCCTTTCTTAGAATTTATGTCTTGGTCCTTATTCCAAGAGTTCCTAGATTTATCATACATCATAGGATTTTTTTGGTGTTTTGGCATGCAAAATTGTTTCTATTCCTATCATAATATTTAAAACCAAAAACACGCATGGGCACGCAATTGTTATCAATTCTATCATTCATACAAGCATTTTGAGCATAAATTGAGTTAGGGATTACCTCCCTTACCCTTGTAGCTCCCCCTTGATTTGAGCTCCTCTCTTCCTTTTCCTTTTTCTCCCACTTCCTTAATGCTTCATCTTCTTGAGCTCCTTACTCCTTGGACACATTGTATGGTAGTGCCCTAGCTCCCCGCATGTGAAACACTTAATTTTCCTTCTTTTCTCCTTTTGAGCTTTCTCATTCCTACAACCCATATTAAAATTTAAATGAATAGATTTGGGCTTAGGAATTACCTCCTTTTTACCTAGTGGACACTTATCCTTGTAGTGCCCCTTTTTGTTGCAACTAAAGCATATGATATGCTCTTTTGATTTAGCTTTGGTGGAGGTGGAAGTATTTTCTTGCTCTTGTGGGGATGAGGGTCTCTCCTCCCCCTCAACACTTGATATTGATACTTCTTCTTCTTCTTCTGATGAGATGAATCCTTTTTCACTTTATTCCTCTACATCACTTGACAATTTTCCTTCTCTTTGGTCTTCTTGGACACTTGAGCTTATTTCTTTGGGCTCTTCTTGCGTTGGATTCATATGTACTTCTTCCAATTTCGTCCATAACTCATAGGTATTTTTATACTTCCCTACATCACTCAAGATATTAATAGGCAAAATATTAACCATGATATTGACTACCATTTCATTGGCCCTTGCTTGTTCTTGTAGCTCCTTGGTCCAATACCTAGGTCGGAGCTTCTTTCCATGCTTGTCCTTAGGGGTCTCGAATGGCTCCTCTATCATCATTACACACTCCCAATCCATGCTGAGCCACATCTTTATTCTATCTTTCCAATAATCAAAATCTTCATGCTCATACAGTGGTGGTGAGTTTATATCTTCCCCAAGTTTGTCTTCCATTTTTTTTTTTAGCGTGTGCTCCCTCGGCTGTTAGTCCGTTAAAGAGCGGTACCTCGCTCTGATACCAACTGATGGATCGTCTGGGTGTGCTAGAGGGGGGGGTGAATAGTACTTTTTCGGTCGTTTCTCTACAAAGTCGTTAGCGCTGCGGAAACAATAATATGCAAAAGAATATAATAGAAAACAATGCTAACAACCTGATTTACTTGGTATCCACCCTGGACGGTGACTAATCCAAGAATCCGTCGGTGGATCAACCCCTAGATAACCTCCGGCTAGATCTGTCACTCCATGTGGGTGGAGAAACCTCGCCACAACACTTCGGACGCTTCCTGATCACAAAAGACTACTAACTCACTTTACCCAAGCGAGTTTCGTCAAAGAAGATAGTAGAACACGAGCCCCTTTAAATAGGGCTCGAGTCTGAAACAGTCGCTACCAGGGGCAGTCGACTGGTCCCACTCAGATTCGACCATTACAGTACGATGTTCAAATCTGCCAGCCTGTTCCAGCCTACACCAGTCGACTGCCCCTTGGCCAGTCGACTGGTCCATCCTAAGCCTAGGGTTTCACTCCCGAGTACAAGTCTCTCCGCACTCAAACCCTTCCAGCTTAGCCCCTGAGTACAAACACTTATACTCAGACCCTCACAACCCAGTTGACTCTTCACCAGCAACCTTGACTGTTGCCTTTACGCCCTCTTCATCTTTGACCCTCGTCCCTCGGATGTGCATGCAAACCTCCAGCTTGCCTCCATGCCATCCTTCACGTATGCCTCAAAGTCCGCGTCCCTCGGCTCATCATCTCTGCTATCCAACGGTCCCTCGGATGCGCACGCAAGCCTCCAGCTTGCCTCAATATCATCCTTCACCTGAAGACATCAACCAAGTCTATGTGTATCTGTACACCTGCACACTCATGTACACATATGAGAACAACACATATCCTAACTTAACCATATTGCCCACACATCAAAATATCATGATCCTCGAGATCATCTCAGGGCTGATTGCCCCAACACAGATTGCGAGTTTGTCCTGTTCTCCTATAAAAGGAGCACCTTTTTGCACGTGAGCGGTACGGTTCCATATGATAACGAAGTGCTGCTCGTCTGAAAAGTGTTCTCTACTTCCTCTCTCATTTCATTGCATTCTGTAAAGAGGAAGATCACCACTGTAAAGGTTTCTCCACCTGAAGGAGATTTTTCATAGTGGAAGTGGTGTACGGCGTGGATCCTTGGATTAGTCACCCATTTGGGTGGATACCAAGTAAACCTTTGCTGTTAGCATTGTTCATATTTTCCTTTACATATTATTGTTTCCGCTGCGCTAACGACATTGTAGAGACTCAACGACAAAGTGCTATTCACCCCCCTCTATCACGCCAAGACGATCCATCAGGAACCGCCTCCTTTATCTCCTTTGATGTTTACATCACCTTAGATAGAGGAACTCCACTCCCGAAAGGTACAAAACCTTTCTAGGAGTTTTTATGCTAAAATGAGCAAGGACAGTGTCTCTATATGAAGCTTGGGATAAGCAACACATCCTTTTCTGGTGATCCCTTAGAACTTTGATCCCAAGGATGTGTCCTGCTTCTCCTAAGTCTTTTATATCAACTGTTTGGACATCTATACCCTTAAGTCTAATAATACTTTGTCATTGTTGCCAACCAACAAAACATTATCTACGTATAGTACAACAATACCACTACGTTTCCGACACATTTCTTTCATACACAATTCTCATTCGTCCTTTGAACAAATCCATATGACTGGATTATCTATTCAAAGCGGATGTTCCTCATCATAGGTCTGGGGATCCGATTCATATTCACCAGAGACCAAGTCCGAAGACTCTCCCAAGTCATAGATCGAATACGTCCGTTAGAGGGGGGTGAATAGCGATTTTCATTGTTCTCTATAACATTGGTAGCGCAGCGGAAATACAAATAAAAATAAACAAACAATAGAACAATGCTAACAAACCGAGTTACGTGTTATCCACCACGGACGGGTGACTAATCCAAGAATCCGTCGGTGGGTCAATCCTCGGATAACCTCCGGCTAGCCCTGTCGTTCCTTGTGGGTGGAGAAACCTCGCCACAACACATCCTTCTGAGCACAAGAGACTACTAACTCACTTAACTCAAGGGAGTTTCGTCAAGAATCTCAGCCACCACGAAGTCCGCTTTAAATAAGACTCGGGCTAAAACCCTCGCCACCAGTTGACTGCTCCCAGGGCAATCGACTGGTGCCACTGGAATTCGACCGTTGCACCCCCAACATTTGAATTCTCAGCCAACTCATCAGCCATCTACCAGTCGACTGCTCCCAGAGCAGTCGACTGGTCCCCAGCTGAACCCTTCTCGAGTACAATCACATAGCACTCGTACCTTCACGACTCGACTGACTCCTCATCCGCAGCCTCGACTATTGCCTTCGCGCCCTCTTCATCTTCGGCTCCCGTCCCTTAGATGCACGCAAGCCTCCAACTTACCTCCATGTCATCCTTCACGCATGCCTCAAAATCCGCGCCCATTAGCTCAACGTCCCTGCTCTCCAAGGTCCCTCGGTTGCACACAACCCTCCAGCTTGTCTCCATGCCACCCTTCACCCTACCGAGGTCGTCCAGTCAAGTCCATATGTGTAACCTGTACAACCTGCACACTAAACATACACATATGAGATAACAAGGGTAAACCTAACTTAAACCCTTTGCCCAAACATCAAAACACTTGGTCACTCCGGACCACAAATTGCCTCAACAATCTCCCCCCTTTTTGATGTTTGGCAATACGTTTATGTTAGGGAAAGTAAAATAGTAGTCAATAGCAAAAACAATGCTAAATAAATGCATATGCAATGCATACATGGATCCTATCCCAAGGCATCCTACACCTAACTCTCCAAGTTATGATTTTTCCACACCTTACATTCCAAGCTAGGACTTTCTCACACCTAGCCCTCCAAGCTAGGGCTTTCCCACACCTAACCCTCTAAGTTAGGAATTTCTACACCTAGCCCTCCAAGCTAGGATTTTTTCACACCTAGCCTTCCAAGCTAGGACTTTTCACCAAGACGGGCTTTTTAAAGCTTTTTCCAAACTCCCCCTACATTGGACTTACAAAGGCTTTTTAATAACCTCTCCAAGGTTCGCCTTACGCCAAGAATGGAGCAACCATGCTCCCCCTTAAACTCAGCTCTCCCTAAACCTAGGGCTTCTAGCAATGGTAAGTTTGGTTTCCCAACTTAAACCCAAACTTCTCCCCATTTGCCTAACATTAAAATGAACCCAACAATATCCCAATTATTGGTTCTTTGAATTCCTAATGATCATAAACAATATGTACGAGCCTCTCATACACTTGTTTTCCATTATTTGAACCTATGTCAGCTGCTGGATACCCACACCAGCCTTGACCAGTCGACTGCCCTAGAAGTCGACTGCCCCCTAGGGCAGTCGACTGATACTCTGATTTTTCAGTTTTCTGGCCAATTTCAGAATTGCGCCAGAAATTCCACAATTCTCCAAAAAATTTCTAAATTTCGTGGAGAACTTTGTGTTACCCATACCTACTTGGGAAAAATATATTTCACCATGTATCTATTACCATTCACAAGTTTGACACAAAATTCAAAAATTTCTTATGAAAATTAAGGCAAACAAGGCGGCAACCTCCCCCCTTAATCTATGCCTTCTCCCAATTTTCACTTTACCTAGGTGAAGTTCTACCCAACATAACACCATAGACTCAAACTAGGTTCTTCTCAACCTAACACCCATGTTCTTCTCCCTTGGACACTATTAAAGGATTGCCCCCAAGCAACCTTATCCCTAGTGCCAAAAGAACTCAACATTACCCAACAAAGATTTAAAAGGTTTGCAAGCACATTTGCTAGGATAAACCCTATCGTAGAAAAATATGGTTTTATGAAATGTATCAAATGTGCTTGACTTTTGATACAAACATAATTTCCTAAAAAGTTTGACATTTGATATCAACTCTCAAATTCATCTATAATTCCATGTGTTTGCTAAGGCTTATCATTATACTCTGACATATGAAATTGTCCTCAATTTCCCCTTTTTTTTACCTCTAAATCATAGATACTTAGGGAAACTTATCAATCTTTCTTGATTTCCAAGATATCAACAAAGCCTTATCAAATCATGGGATAACACTCCATTCAAGGAATATGACATCATAAACATGAATTTTAAATCCAAACCATAACCCATAATCCAATTTTACAATTTCTCACTACCCAATATCCCCTTTTTGCCAACTCTCACTGATCAGTCGACTGCCCATATGGCAGTCGTCTGCCAAAACTCATAGAGAGTTTCTGGGCTTAAGACCAGTCGACTGCCCCCAGGGCAGTCGACTGATACATGATTTTCAGGTTTTCAGTCCAATTTCAGTAATCCCTAAATAATTCTACAAATCTCCAAAAATTATGAAATTTCGTGGGGAGATTTATGGGACCAATGTCTACTTGGGAAAAATACGTTTCCAAACAAATGTACTACGGATCCTAAGATTGGCGCGAAATCCAACTCTACCTAAATTGTATCATTTCAACTCCTCCAAAAGTTCTAATTTAGGCTCCTCCTTGATGTATCTTCTTATTTCTGACCATAATATATTCTTAGCATTGAATTATATGGTATTTTCCTATTAAATCTTAATTTTATCAAATATCACCCAATTTTCACCTTTTTCTCCTTAAATCCTCTTTTGAATGTGCCAAAACCTAGGGTTAAGACTTACCCAAGTTTTCCAATCCCTTTTGACACATTTCACCTAATTTCTTAGGATAAAAACTTTTGAGATCCATTTACCATGGACCCCAAAGGCTCCTAGAGCTCCCCCTTGAGCTCTGAGCCTTAGCCACCTCCCTAGGTGACTTAACCCATACTAGACCACACCGGTGTGCCACCGGTGATTCTTGGCCTACAAAATGAACCCTCTTAACCCTAGACACCATGTCTTTGGTTAGGTCATTCTTTTTCCCTTTGGATGGCACTCCCTTGTCATCCTTGAACTTTCCCTTCTTGCCATAATTGTATACTTTTCCAGCATATTTCTGTTTGTTGGTCTTGGAGGTCTTAGATTGGTATCCCAAACCCGATCTGTTATAGTTGGGTTTCAAACTACCCAACACCATGTCTAAGCTGTTAGATCCAACCGTGAATCTTTCTAGGGTCTTTTCTAATGTGTTAAGCCTTTCCCTCAAGGCTTGATTTTCCCTTTCTAGAGTTCTAACCTTAGAACCCATATGTCCACCTTGGACATTCCCAACACTACCCATTTTCCTAGGCACATTCCTTCCCTTTTTGGGATTAGTGTCATGATCCTTAGGTACAAAGGTCCTAGATTTACTATGATGCATGCATTTTTTAGGGTGTTGATCTACCTTATTAACCCTAGTCCTATCATTATATTTGAAACCAAAATTATGCACCATTAAAAATTTTCGTTAATCCTAGCATGCATGGATGAAGGATTAACATGATTTTTGATATGCAGGGAAGATCTTGAAATTGAATTGTATTTTAACTTAGGGTCAGGAATTACCTCCCTTACCCTTGTAGTCCCTCCTTGTTGTGGTCTTTGCTTCCTCCTTTCTTCTTTTTCCCATCTCCTCAAGTGTCCCATTTTCTTCAGCTCTTTTTTCCGTGGACACTTAGTGTGGTAGTGCCCCAGCTCACCACACGTGAAGCATCGAACCTCCTCTTCTTCTCTTGGGATTCTCCATTTCTATACCTTATGTTAGAATTAATTGAATTGAAATAGGTTTAGATTTTACCTCCATTTTACCTTTCGGACACTTGTCCTTGTAGTGTCCCTTTTCGTTGCAACCAAAGCATGTAATGTGATCCTTTTTACTTGCTTTGGCGGAGGTAGAGGCTAGATTGACTTTCTCATCAACCTTGGATGAAGAAGATGCTTCCTCTAGTTCTTGTGTAGATGAGGGTCTTTCCTCCCCCTCAATCCTTGAGGTAGATGCCCTCTCACTCTCTTCTTCCACTTCTTGAACCAATAAATTGATCTCTTTGGGCTCTTGAATTTGTGTAGGATTTTCATGATATTCTTTGACTTTATTCCATAATTCATGGGAATCTCTATATTCACCTACACAAATCAAAATGTTATTAGGCAACACATTTTTCAAAATACCAATTATCTTCTCATTGGCCCGAAATTGTTCTTGTTGCTCTTTGTCCCAATATCTAGGATGAAGACTCTTTCCGTGCTTGTCCTTTGGAACTTCGAACGGCTCTTCAAGTGCAATTCGACATACCCACTCCATTCCGAACCAAGTCTCGATTCTCACCCTACAAAAGTAGAAGTCTTCATGGTCGTATGGCGGCGGAGTGTAGATGTCGTCCCCAAATTTGTCTTCCATTTCCTTTTTCCTTCTAGCGTGGGCTCCCTCGGCGGTTAGTCCGATCAAGAGCAGTCCTTCGCTCTGATACCAATTGATAGATCGAATACGTCCGCTAGAGGGGGGTGAATAGCAATTTTCGTTGTTCTCTACAAAATTGTTAGCGCAGTGGAAATACAAATAAAAATAAACTAACAATAGAATAATGCTAACAAACCGAGTTACTTGGTATCCACCCCGGACGGGTGACTAATCCAAGAATCCGTCGGTGGATCAATCCCCGGATAACCTTCGGCTAGCCCTGTCGCTCCTTGTGGGTGGAGAAACCTTGCCACAATACTTCGAACACTATCTAAGCACAAGAGACTACTAATTCATTTTACCCAAGCGAGTTTCGTCAAGAATCTCAGCCACCACGAAGTCCGCTTTAAATAAGACTCGGGCTGAAACCCTTGCCACCAGTTGACTGCTACCAGGGCAGTCGACTGGTGCCACTGGAATTCGACCGTTGCACCCCAACGTTCGAATTCTCAGCCAACTCATCAGCCACCTACCAGTCGACTGCTCCCAGAGCAGTCGACTGGTCCCCAGCTGAACCCTTCCCGAGTACAATCACATAGCACTCGTACCCTCACGACTTGATTGACTCCTCATCCACAGCCTCGACTATTGTCTTCGCACCCTCTTCATCTTCGGCTCCCATCCCTCGGATGCACGCAAGCCTCCAGCTTGCCTCCATGCCATCCTTCATGCATGCCTCAAAGTCCGTGGCCATCAGCTCATCGTCCCTGCTCTCCAAGGTCCCTCGGGTGCACACAACCCTCTAGCTTATCTCCATGCCACCCTTCACCCTACCGAGGCCGTCCAGTCAAGTCCATATGTGTAACCTGTACAACCTGCACACTCAACATACACATATGAGATAACAAGGGTAAACCTAACTTAAACTCTTTGCCCAAACATCAAAACACTTGGTCACTCCAGACCACAGATCGCCTCAACACCAAGAACATGAATCTTTCAGGTTGTCTAACAACCTTCTTGTTAAGATGTATACTAAAAGCTTTGCTTTTGGTTAAGATACATTTACATTTTAATGTGAATCGCAAAATCACACAGTGCATGTTTATATTAGTATATGCACAAAATGTCTAATACTTGGCATTGTAGATAACATGGTGCGTGGTGTCGCACAGAAGATCATGTTATTAGGTTCCTCGCCAAAGTATAAGAAAGAAGCTCACAACCGAGATGGAGTTGGATAAACCATTGGCATGGTTGTAGTGTAATTAGGTGTGGTTTATCTTAACCATAGAATTACACTAGTGTACTTTGTGTATATTGAGTAGGACCAAAAGAGAGGTCATCCAATTTTGTTCTGACTTCATAAATTAGATTAGACCTCGGATAATATTATGTAATACGATCTCTTAATCTCGAAATAATAACGGGCATATATTATTAATTATTGTTTCTTTGATTTACCAATGGGCGAGATCTATTCTGTTAGATCGATAGGCTCGGTAAGTTGGGAGATAATATTAATAATATGATGTGCTGTTGATTATTGACGGAATCCGTGTCCTGGTGTGTCAGGATGATGATGCCCCCTTGGTGAGCTCATGAGGATCGTCATGTCAAATCTTGCAAGTGGACTATGGTCCGGCATGATGAAAACGTTGAGTGATACTAATCAAGGATCAAGAGGATAATTAATTTAATTATCAGTAATATAAATTAATTATCGGGCGTTCGATATCATAAACACAGGGAGATGGATGACTTGTAATAGGTGGAGCCCTTATGAAAATATGGGGGTTGGTGAGCAAGTACAATGGGATCCTTTAGTGGAATGGATCACCATTAATAGATTGGGTTTGGATCCATTAGCGGGCCAAGAACCAACTCCTCCTCATGGTCCCTATCATAGCGCTATAAATACCCCATAGGAGTCATGATACAAGGCTAATGAATTGATCATCCAATTCTCAACCCAAAAATCCAAAACCCTATTTTTCCTCTCTCTCTCTCTCACCTAGGGTAAGGGATTGAGCCGGGTAGAGAGGAAGAAGGAAGGTGGAGTTTCTCCTCTCGGCATCTTCATTACTTCTTCCTTTTGGACGTGGACCTTCACCAGATCCAGGAGAATCACTTGGTGATTGGCGGAGAGAAGAAGAGGAAGAATAGGGCTGCCGGCAGTGATCTCTTGTGGGTTGCGACGTCGGTTGTGGAGAGGAGAAGATCCACTCTTTTCTTCTCAATCCTTTTTGGTTTTCTCCTACAACTCTTCCTTCCTTGTGTCCGTAAGCTAGGATCAAGAGGAAGAGGTAGACGGTGGCCGGAAAAGCAGGGTTCTTTGTCCCTGTTTTGGCGCCGGCGGTGGAGAGGGAAGGATGTAGGGTTTCGGTGGCTTGAGCAAAGAAGAGGAAGCCTCTCTCTTCTTCTTCCTCCATATTCTTCATCTTCCTAATCATCCTCACCTTGGCTCCCTTGTGGCTGGTGATCATCGGGTGGTGTGTGGCCAGCGGCGCAAGAAAGGGTGAGGAGGTGGCCGGCGGGCCTAGGGTTTTGGTTGGCAAGTGGAAGAGGATTGAAGAGGGATCAATTAGCACGCCTTGGTGACTCCATGTCTTGGTAGATCGTTGCCCACACGATGTCCAGGAGGGGAGAGACATAAGGTAGAAGACTGCAAGGTAAACGACGAGGTATAACTCTCTCGAGCTCCGTTTTTCCTTTCATATGTTTTATTGTGGAATGCTTATTTACCTCGACTTTTTATGTATGTTTGTTAATTATTTTGATTTGTTATCATGGATAATAATTAGCTAACTAGACCCTGAAGATAAACACAAAAATCGGTGGTCCGATCGTCGTCTTTTCCGTGATTAATTAATCCGACAAGTTATAAGGCCTTAACCTCAGTTTTGGCTAAGTTGTAACTTGGATTAATTAACACGATGACGAAACGATCGTTAGAGGGATGAGTCTCTATTCGGATTAAATTTATTATCCGTAGAAATAGAGAGGTCTCTCAGGTATGACCCCGTGGTTGTCTTGGAAACCGCCAAGCCATACCTCCCAACACCTCCCACTACAACGAGGTACCACCTGTGTATCTTCTGTGACACGCGGTGCAGTGACTTGTGGTATACCCTCTTGTACAGTTGGGACTAAGGTTATAATGTCCCCTCTTAATTCCTCAAGAATAATTTTTACTCTATGGGCTTGTGGTTCATCACATAGTCCTTCTCAAAGAGTCAGGTATTTGAACCAACGATTACCCTATGAACCTTAGGACTATAGTACCACTTTTCGTTCCCCTAGGATAGCCTACAATAAGAGCATGAGATTCCAACTTATCAGTATCCCCTCTCAGCACATGTGCTGAGCTACCACATATCTGAATATGCCTTAGACTAGACTTTCACCTAATCCACACTTCTATGAGAGTAGAAGGTACTGACTTGGATAGTATCAAGTATATACGTTGTGGTTTCCAGAGCATATCCCTAGAACGAATCTGGCAACTCAGAGCAGCTCATCATTATCCTAACCATCACCATAAGAGACTTTTTCCTTCGCTCTGCAGCACCGTTCTGTTGGAGTATACCATGTGCATACAATTGGGATTGTATCCTAATATTCTGATAAGTCAGTCCTAAACTTTCCCAAGAGGTACTTGCTACCATGATCCAATTGTAGTGTCTAGATACTTTTAACTTGATGCTTCTCCACATCAGTCTTGAAATCTTTGAACTAATCAATGATTCAGACTTGCGGTGCATCAAGTTAATGTACTTATGCATTGGAATGATCGTCTATAAAATAGATGAGGTATTCAAGGCTACCTCTATCCTGGATAGACTTAGGATTACATATATCAGAATGAACTAATTCCAACATACATTTGGCCCTATACCCCTCGGCCTTGAAAAACCTCTTGGGCATCTTACCTTCCAAGCAAGATTCAAAGGTTGGGAAGTTTTTCACCACCAACGAACCCAAGGGCCCATCGACCATCAACCTTTGAATCCTACTAAGGTTAATAAGACCAAGCCTTAGACGCTAAAGGTATGTTTGGTTCATCTCAGAAGAAACCTTTCTTTTATTTTGGATACATGATGAGCTATTAACATCTATTCGCATCGTGGGAGGTTTTGGTTCTAAAGTGCACTAATTTCTTATCAATGTACCTGAACAGATAATCTTTCTATAACACAAAATAATAGAATATCCATCCTTTATATTTTTAGAAACTGAAACATAGTTCTTTTCAAAAATTAGGTACATAAAAGAAATCTTCTTAAAACCAAACATTATTTTCCTATCTAAAGACAAATAAATAACTCCCACTGCAATAGTAATCTCCGTAGCCTATCCCATGTAAATGGTAATCTCCTCGTCAGCAAGTCGTCGGGTTTCCTGGAACCCTACAAAGAAATGCAGACGTGATTAGTGGCATCCGTATCTACGCACCAGGTACCGGAAGATAACACCGCTAAATATGTTTGAACGACTAAACACGAAGAAATACTTTGTCTTGATGACGGGGACAGTTTACCTTCCAATGTCCAGTTTGCTTACATGTGAAGCACTTGCCTCTCGGCTTCTTCACGCTAGTCCGAGGTACCTGCGATCCTGCTGCCTTCTTGGACCCATCTTGTTTCTTCTTCTTCCTGACTTTCGGCACAGAAGTAGAACCCTTCTGAGTGACCTAGGCCTGTGAACTTTGATGAAAGAACCTCTCTGCCGCCTGGAGTTCTCCTAGCATTTCCCCCAACGTATACTCATGCTTGTTCATGTTATAGTTGAGCCGGAACTGCTCAAAACTCCTAGGCAGAGACTAGAGTATAATATCGACTTGGGTTTCCCCGTCGATTTGTGCTCCCAGTACCTCAATCTCATTGAGGTGAGCCATCATTTTTAGGATATGATCCCTAACGGGTATCCCTTCAACCATAGTCATTGTCATCTGGTTCTTCATCGCAACCTGCCTAGCGGCCCGACCCTACTCTCCAAAGAGCTCCTTGAGGTTCTTCATCATATCATAAGCAGTGCGCATGGCCGATGCTGATGTTGCAATACATTCGACATAGATACAAGAATATAGCACCGCGCCATCTCATCTGCCTTGACCCACCTTTTATAGCTGCCCCTCTGCTCTTCACCAGTGTTCTCGCTAGGCTTTTTAGGACACTCCTCAAAGAGCACATATTTGTACTCTTCAGCAGTAAGGACAATGTCTAGTTTTCTTTTCCAGGCTATATAGTTGGGGCCTGTAAGTTTGTCCTCCTTAAGTATGGTCGCTAGTGGGTTAAAGGCCATTTTGAAACTACTTGAGAATCACAACAATCACAACTTTAGACATCGAAAATAAATTGATTCTTCAAACAATAAATTTCGAAATCAACCAACACCTCAAAACATCGAGAAATTCGCATGCCACGTTAGTATGTGTTGGTGCAAGTTGCATCAATGATGTTCTCCTCTAAGTGTTTTAATGTTTGACAATACACTTAAGTCAGTAATACATTGAACAGACAAAGGGGAGTAAAGGAGGAGTAACCTAAGTGGAAGAAAAGTCCTAGTTAACCTAGGCACTAAGACCTGCTCGGAAGGTGGGCACGAAGTCCTGGTCGAGGACTGGGCACTAAGTCCTGGCAAAGGGCTGGGCACCGAAGACCTGCTCGGAAGGTGGGCATTAAGTCCTGGTCGAGGACTGGCCAAGAAGACCTGGCCGAGGGTTGGGCACCGAAGTCCTGGTTCGGGGAATTGGGCACGAAGACCAGGCCGAGGGTTGGGCACCTAAGTCCTGGACCTAGGGTTTGGGCACGAAGTCTTGGTCCGAGGGACTGAGCAATATAGCTGAGCGATGACTAACGACATGAGTAGAGACGGGTCAGGGTTTGGGCGTCTCGAGGTCCAGAAGTATCGGAAGCTAAGCAAAAGTCCACCCGAAGGACTGGGTGGCAACCGTCTCCTGAAAGGAGTAGTTGAAAGGCGCGTTCTCGGGGGTGGGTACTTGCGTCAGTTCGACCTAGGGTTTCATGGAGATCCAAAGTCCGAACCAAGTCCTTAAGGCTAATATTATATGTATGTGCTTTGTGTTTGTGTATCTTGCAGGTACCAAGATTGGAAGACAAAGCAAGAAAAAAACAAGGGCTGGAGGCCTTGAATCAGGGCGCCCCCAATAGTGGGGGCGCCCCCATGCATCCAGGGCACCCCCATTGATGGGGGCGCCCAAGCCAAAGGTGAAAAATGCAGGTTAAGTGAAGCAGGCAGAATAGGCTTCAAGCAGGGCACCCGGGAGGTCCGAGGTGCCCGGGTTCAAAGCTGTATTTGTTGTTTTGAGTCCGAAACACAGATAAGCCTTAATGAGGGCACCCGGGAGGTCCGGGGCACCCTGGTCAAAGGTGTTATCAGCTGCGGCGAGGTCGACGCGGGGATAAGGTTTGACCGAGTTTTTAGGGGCGCCCCCAGGAGTGCTATAAAAGGGACTTCGACCCCTCTGCTTCAGACACAACTGCTAAGTGCCATTCTGATCACTCTAACTGACGACAACACGCTAAAGACGAGGCTCTATGACTGGGAGGCTCCACGAGGAAGTGCGCGGCACTTCGGAGGTCCAGATCGGCCGAGTTTCAGATCTTGTTTGTTCGCTTTGATTTTATTGTTCCGCATTCAATTTATTTATCTTTTGATTGTAATCATGCACTGTAAGTCGGGTTTCTCCACCTCCGGAAAGTCCGGGAAGGAGACCAATAGTGGACGGGCGTTCCCGTGCATAGGCCTTGGATGTACTGACCCTGGGAGGTTGGGAACCAAGTCAAAATCCCGCGTGCAATCTGTGTTGGTTATTGTTTTCTTCGTTCTGTTTATTTTTCGCTGCACTAACGCTCTGAGTCTAGAACGAAGATTCAAAAGTCTACGATTTTCTTACGAAGGTTTTCACGGTCGATATTCACCCCCCCCCTCTATCGACGACACCGATCCTACAGTATGGACATATACGAATTCAACATTCGTTAGAGGAGGTTTTACCCAATAATTTTATTATCTTGTCAACATAACTTTTAGACAAATAAAATTAATAGTTGGTTCACTTTGGCCGTACAAATAATAGCAGTGACTCCATTGGGGAGGATACTAATATTTACATCTATGTGTTCACCATTAAACGACGCTAAGAAAATTATTTCCGATTATGTGTCTTCCGTTGGGGGAAAACGCATGCACTTCAATAACTTTCTATAATCTTTTCTGACCCAGTAATCCGCAGAACAAGCTTATCCGTTGTGGAGCAAGGCACTCAGAGCCAACGCGTGGGCTTGTTCGCATCACTTGTCAGATTGTAATGGAGGCCACGGGACCCTTAGGGTCCCTCTCCCACTTAGTTATTTAATTTGAGGAATTTTCATGCACACACACAACAAGCACATAACCAAAGCAGTAAATAAAAAAAACCTAGATTTTCCAACTTTCATGGCCTTGGTTTCCAATGCGCCTCTAGTCGTGTCGTCACCTCGTTTGCTCCTCCCTACACCATGCACAAGCCACCATTGAAGTGATCTCCGAGCCGAGATGACTAACTAATTATTTACATCCATCGATCCTATACTCCACGAAGGAGTGTACATAATATCTAGTTCGAAAGAAAATAAAAAGCTTGGCTAAACATGTGCCGTATTTAATTACAAAAATTAAATACCTATCTAGCCTCGTTAACCCTGAGGATTTAATTAATTACAAAAATGCACAATCAATCACATACAACCATTATTTTAGCCATGATAAGTTGGAATCTAGTGGCTTGCAACAAACAGTTACCTTATGCACATCCACATATTATCCAGCAAAAATAAAATATATGATAATGTGCAAATAATAAATCGAATCCTAAACACACAAAATCGGAAACCTCAGCCCAGATACAAGGTGATGGGTATTGTTCGGTGGGTTTCCTAAGCAAATACCTGGTTGTCCTTGAGAGACCTCTCCATGTCCACGGATTAAAAAATTAATTCGAATCGAGACCCGTCTCCCAAGCGACCGTCCCGTCATCGTATCGATCGATTCAAATTACAACTTAGCCAATCTCAAAGATCGAGCCTTGTAATTCACCTAACCGATCGACCGCGAAAAAGGCGACGAGTAGATCGCCGGTTATTGTGTTTATTATCGGGGTCCAATAATTAATTATCAAACATTAATTAAATAATTAATTAAACATGATAATCAATTAAACATCCACATGAAATGATAAGTCAAAAGGAGCCTAGGAAGAGTTTATACCTTCCGTTACCTTACGATCTTCTACCATATGACCCTCCCCTCTTGTACGTCGTGTGGGCGACGATCTACTAAGAACCGTGGTCACCAAGTCTATCCCTTCTCCTTGCGCCAACCAAGCCCTAATCAATGCGATGTCGCCTGCCACTCCAAGGAAGAAGATAATCCAATCACAAACCCTACTATTCCTTTCCTCCACCGCCGGCGCCCGAGCCGTGATTTTCAGTCCACAGCAACTTCTTCTTCTCCACTACAACTCGAGCATGAAGCCTGGAGCAACACGAGTTGCTCCTCTAATCAATGTTGCATGAGAACTCACCCAATTTGAACTCCTCTGATTAATGTTGCGTAAGCAACATGAACTATCCAAATCAAAGTTGCGTGAGCAACATTGATTGCTCATGAGAAAACTTGTGTGCTCATGGAAGGTTGCTCAATGAATACTTGCGTGAGCAAGTTTTCTTCCTCAAGGAAAGTTGCGTGAGCCACTTTCCCTTCTCCTTGGAAGAGACGAAGCAACTTGGTTGCTGTGATCTCCATAGAAAATCGGCGCCGCACCAAGTGAGAGAGAGGGGGAGGGAGAGGAGAGAAAAAACTTAGGATTTTCTTGTGTTTCATTGGATTAATTAGATTCTTAGTTTCATGCCACTATGGGGAATATATAGGGCTACGATAGGGACCATGAGGAGGGGTTGGGTATTGACCCGCTAATAGATCCAAATATGATCCATTAATGAAGATCCATTCCACGAAAAGATCTCCATTGAACTTCCTCACCAACCCCCATATTTTTATATGGGCTCCACCTATTATGAGTACATCCATCTGCCCATGTTTAAGATATCGAATGCCCGTCGATTAATTTAAATTAATGATAATTTTAATTAATCAACTTCTAACTCCTTGACTAGTACCACTAAACCTTATCATCATATTGGATCAAATCCACCTGGAGTGTTTAACATGATGAACCTTATGAGCTCATCAAGGGGGCGTCATCATTCCGACTCACTAGGACATGAATTCTGTCAATAATCAATGGCACACCATGTAAATAATATTATTTCCCAACTTACCGGGCCTATTGATTTAGCAGAATAAATCTCGCCCATTGGTTAATCAAAGAAATAACTATTATATACACGTGCTTGTTATTATATCGGGATTTAGAGGTTGTACTCCATAATAAGCTGAAGTTCAATCCAATTAGAATGTCAGTACAAATTGGATCACCTCAATTTTAGTCCTACTCAATGGACACAAAGTGCACTAGTGTAATTCTATGGTCAAGATAAACCATACATAATTACATTACAACCATCCCGATGGTTTGTCCAACTCCATCTCGCTTGTGAGTCTCTACTTATACTCTGCAAGGGACTGATAACATCATCTTCTATGCGTCACCACACACCATGTTATGTACAATGCAATGTATCAGACGGTTATGCATATACTAATATAATCATGCATGAGTGTTGTTGTGATTCAGTATCAAAAATGTGGATGTTCATACAGAAAAGGCAAGAGTTTTAGTATATAATCTAATAGCAACCTGCTAGCTCAGCATCGCAGCCTCAGGAAAAACCCCATCTGGGGCGCCTGTATCAACACAGGCACCTGTGTTCTGGGGCGTCTAAGTCCTCTCAGGCGCTTGGGATTCAAAAACTCGAACCTCTCATTCCTGCAACAAGGGTTAGTTCCATAGCAGCAATAACAATAAAATTAAGTGTAAATAACAGTCTGCGCTATCTTGGTTTTGACTTTAGGCTTCCAAATGGAACCCTAGGTCGAACGACGCATAATGGTCCCTCTTTCGGGGAACGTATCCTCACCTACTCCTCTCAGGAGAAGTTACCTTTTGCCAATCGGCTCCTTCGGTTGGACTTTTGCTCGGCCTCCATGATTGCAAGATCTCGAGACATCCGTTCGTCGACCCGTCTCTACTTCTGTCCATAGCTCCTGAACGACAAAGGCTTTTGGCCAATCTTCCAGATCAGGACTTCGGTGCCCAATCCAAGATCAGGAATTATTGCCCAACCCCTGGTCAGGTCTTCGGTGCCTAGTCCACGACCAGGACTTATTGCCCACCCTCCAGTCAGGTCTTCGGTTCCCAGTCCATGACCAGGAGTTATTGCCCAACCCCCAGTAAGGTCTTCGATGTCCAGTTCACGACCAGGACTTATTGCTCAACCTTGCAGGTTAAGACTTCGTGCCTAGCTTACCTACGGCTTTCGTACACACTTAATAGATTCATTAGATAACAATTTATCCTTAACATTGAACCCTTTGCCATCATCAAATCCCAGGATCGATCTGGTGCTTCTGACACCAACAATAGGCGCCCTAGAAGGCTCTATATGAAGGGGTTCAACCCCTCATCTCAGAATATCAACATCCACATAAATCTAAGCATTCCCTGCAAAGAAAAAGCACTCAAGTCGAATCTCTGTGACCAAGGAGGCTCCAGTTAGAAGCGTGCGGCGCTTCGGACATCCAGAGTTGGCCGAGTTTTTTTTGTTTGTGTTTTATTTATGAATTGTATTTCATTTATTACCTTTTAGCTTGTAAATTCAAACTGTAAGACGGGTTTCTTTCCTCTAGAAAGTTTGAAAAGGAGACCATTAGTGGACTCATGATTGAGTGCTTAGGCCATGGATGTACTAACCCTGGGGGGTTGGGAACCAAGTAAAAACCCTCGTGTCATTTATCTTGTGTCTTTCTTTAGTTTATTAATACTTTCGCTGCGTACTAACCCTGATAGAAAGACAAACAACGAGTTTTCCGAAGGAATTTTACGAGTCAATATTCACCCCCCCCTCTATCGACTGGCATCGATCCTACACCTTGTAGATTATAAGTAGAGACTCACAACCTAGATGATTCTGGACAAACCATTGGCATGGTTATAGTGTAATTTGATATTAGTTTATCTTGACCATAGAATTACACTAGTACACTTTGTGTGTATTGAGCAGGACTGATATAGTGATGATTCAATTTATACTGACTATATAATTGAATCAGACCTCAGATATTATGGATTACATGATCTTAATCCCTATATAATAACGGGAACATGTACTTAGTATTTATTTCATTGATTTACCAATGGGTGAGATTTATTGGTTAAATTGATAGGCCCGGTAAATTGGGAAATAATATTATTTATATGTTGTGTCGTTGATTATAGAAGGAAATTGTAGCCTGGTGAGTCAGGTTGATGATGTGCCCTTGAGGAGCTCATAAAGCTCATCATGTTAAATCTTGCAGGTGGACTTAGTCTGACTGATGATAAAGTTGAGTGATACTACTCATGGAGTTAGATATTAATTAATTAAATTGTCAGTACTTTAATTAATTAATGGACATTTGATATCTTAAACATGAGGAGAATTTTGTACTCATAATATGAGAAGCACATATTTAAATATGGGGGTTGGTGAGGTAGATCAATGGTGATCCTCTAGTGGAATGGATCATCATTAATGGATCGGGCTTTGATCCATTGGGTGGCCAAGACCCAACTCCTCCTCATGGTCCCTATTGTTAGATGTGTATACTAAAAGGCATTGCTCTTTTTATATATGAGATCATCTAAATTTTGAAAAGAGAATCACAACTACACTAGGTGCTTGTTTATATTAGTACATGCATGAAAGTCCTTTACTACGCATTATAGATAACATGGTGTATGGTGTTACACGGAAGATCATGTTATCAGTTCCTTGCCTAGTATAAGTAGAGGCTCACAACCGAGATGGTAATGGACAAACCATCAGGATGGTTGTAGTGTAATTAGGTGTGGTTGGTCTTGACCATAGAATTACACTAGTGTGCTTTGAGTACATTGAGCAGGACCAAAACTAGAGGTTATCCAATTTGTACTGACTCGATAATTGGATAGGACCTCAGATATTATTATGGAGTACAATCCCTTAATCCCGATATAATAATGGGCATATATTATTAATTATTATTTCTTTTATTTAACAATAGCCTAGATCTATTCTATTAGATCGATAGGCCCGGTATGTTGGGAGATAATATTAATAATATGATGTGTCATTGATTATTGATGGAATCCATGTCCTGGTGAGTCGGGATGATGATGCCTCCTTGATGAGCTCAAAAGGTTCATCATGCTAAACCCTGCAGGTGGATTTGATCCGTCATGATGGTAAGGTTGAGTGGTACTAATCAAGGATCCAGAAGTTAATTAATTTGAATTGTCAGTAATTTAAATTAATTAACAGACATTCGATATCTTAAACAAGGGGGGATGGATGACTCGTAATAGCTGGAGCCCATATGTAAATATGGGGGTTGGTGAGGTAATTCAATGGGGATCCATTAGTGGAATGGAACCTCATTAGTGGACCAGGTTTGGATCCATTAGCAGGCCAAGATCCAACTCCTCCTCATGGTCCCTATCGTAGCCCTATATATACCCCATGGTGGCATGAAACCAAGTGGGTTTTTTTGGATAGTTAATCCAATTAATCCAAAGAGAGCACATGGAAAACCCTAACTATCCTCTTCTCTCCTCTCCCTCTCCCCTTCTTGGTATGCAACGTCGAACAACAAGAAATTGCTGTTTATTCCTCCACGCATGGTTGCAGCGCCCTGATAATTTCCATTTTGCTGATAAATTTAAGCTCTCAAATCCATGTTTTGATCCACTTTTATATGATTAAGTTTGCATTTACATTAGGTTTTATGAATTCTTTATATTTTTGTCTTTTGATTCAAATCTTTCTATGTTTGAGATATTTTGGGATTAATTTTGAATCTAATTTTGTAGGCTTCAAATGATCATGGACCTAGATCAGATTGGATCAAACTTGAGTCCGAATTGGATCCAGATCAAGGTGATCAAGCATCGGATTAATATGAGCCATTCGATCAAGGAACGGCTAGATCTGAGCCTACCTTCAACTTCTAATCAATCTAAGCTCAAGATAGAGTCAATCATGACCATAGATCAAGATTTGAAAATTTCATCCAAATCAGAAGCAATTTGACTGTTGGATCAAGCTTAAGAGGATCTAGACCATCCATGCAAAAGAAAGGGAAGATCTGAGCCATCCGCCGCAGATATGATTGATCCAGATCAAGGAGGAGTAAATCAGAGCCAAAGATCAAGATCTGGGAAGTTTGGTTCAGATCTGAGAAGATCCGACCGTTGGATGAGATCGGAACAATCACAGCCATCCATATTTTCAAATGGGAATTTAAATCAGAAACTTCTCCCTCTTCCGCTGGTCGTCGCGTGTCGCAAGCTGCTGCTGTTCATCCGTGTTCTTCGGCATTTCTTCATTTCTTTCCTCATTTTTTTCTTAGATCGCGTGCGGACACATCGAACTCGTTTGTCTTCAAGATTTCATATCGCGGCGGTAAGATTTCCAGTTCAGTTTTGCTAATCGATTGCGTTTTTGGAAGCTTAGGTGAGGGTGTTGCCGAAGCTCTGTTTCCATCGATCGATCCATTGCTGATCAACGGATTTCAGTCGTTCAGAGATCTGTCGAAGCTGTAGAGGGGTTCTAGAAAGCATCTGATGGTTTCTGCATATCAATCGTCATCCAGTCGATTGAGATGGAGGAGATCGCGAAGTGACTTCAGCTACTGACCGTTCGCTCCAATCGATTAGAGACTCATCTGATCGGTTCCCAGTCCGATCAGGGGAAGATCTGATCGGTCTAGACACCGATCAGGAAGCCCAACATGCGCAAATCAATTGTGAACTGATCTAGGGAGTTCTCCTTCAGTGGTTTTTGACCTAGGGGGTTCATAGCTCAACCTTTGTGTGACGGCAAAGGGAAGTTTTGGATATAAACTGATTTGATGTTCTTATTAGGATTAATTTGGTTTTAAACATGTATTTCTTCACATTGTTCTAGTTTGTTCCTCTACACATTAAGTCAAGTTTTAAGCAATGTTTCAATCTAGTTTTCATTATCTTGCCATTAATTCCGTGCAATTCATTTCCTGCAATTAATTCTCTGCAATTAGTTCTTAAGTTTCAATTCAAGAGTTTGAATTTAATTGCTCAATTGTCAATTAGGTTAAGTTTCATTTTCATAATTTCCAAAGTCAGTACATGCTTTTGCTAAGTTCTGTAACGACCCGACCCATCTACCGGCTCATTTACCTGCCCATTTATCGGTCCTCACGACCGTCGTACCGTCGACCATCAACCGTGCCGTTACTCATACTAGGTCTTCCCACCGCCTGGTCGGTGGATTTTTGCCTTCCCAGGATTCGAACCCTAGACCCAGGCTTAAATCTAGTTCTGGTCCTCACGACTGTCGTACCGTCGACCATCGATCGTGCTGTTACTCATACTAGGTCTTCCCACCACCTGGTCGGTGGATTTTTGCCTTCCCAGGATTCGAACCCTAGACCCAGGCTTAAATCTAGTTCTTTATGAATCCTGAATACCAATTGAGCTATAACGCCCGCTTTTTTTTTTCTTCCATAAAGCGGCGTTACGTTAACATACTTAGGGCATGTAGACATCATAAGGCAACGGAATAACTTTAAGACTTACACATATATGCCCTACTACCATTCCTAACATAATGACATGGGTACTTGGCATATTAACTTCATACTTTGCATCATATCATGTCATGCTTAACATCATGTCATAGAGTCACATAAGCCATTATTCAAACACATAAGTAGCAAACATAAAGTTCTAGCATAAGACCGGTAAACATATTGTTTTCGTGGGCAAGTCACTACCACACACACACATTCTTGTCCTCCTGCTGCTTCCTTATTGTCCCCTTGCGTGATCTGCGGTATAAGGAAAATAAGACTATAAGCACATCGGCTTAGTAAGACTCTTTCCTACTCACTAAAATCATTCATCACTTAATCATAAGCACATGAAACATAAACATACCTTTATGCTTGAACATAACTATAAATAAACTTACATGGCATGATACATGACATAACATGAACATAATTAAAATTTACATGGCATGATACATGGCATAAACATGAACATAATTCAACTTAGCATAGCATAATACATGAAATAGACATAAACATAATTCAACTTAACATGGCCTAATACATGACATAAACATAAACATAAATAAACATTCTTAACATGACATGATACATGGCATAAACATAAATATAAAGCATGAACTAACCTGTATGACATAAACATAGGCATGTTTTCTATCATATCATATGGGCATCTTCTTAACATAACCATAAGCATAAATCATTTACTATCATGCATATTTCTTGACATGAAACATAAGTATAAGACATTACTATCATGGCATAATGCATAACATGAATGAATGAGTCTAATGCATATACATAAGGATGCTTAACTTTTAAAATCATACTTTTAATACTTAAACATCATCATAACATCATTGGGGGTCCCCGGCTTGTACCACATACATACATTATAAGCGCGCATCCCTAAGTAAATACGAGGTCGCGAGCCCCGACCTACTAGGGTAAGGACAGCATAGCCAGTAGTCCCAGAACTAGGGCATTCTTAAGGTGCCCATCCCTGTTGCACAGCTTCGGTAGTGCCAGAACCGTGGACAGCATAGTCGGTAGTCCAGAACCGGGGCGTTCTTAAGGTGCCCATCCCTTGGACCCATACTTCGGTCCGGTACAAGCCCATTCATAAAGTAAAATACTTTACATGCTTTATCATTCATAAGACATGGCATACATCTTCATTCATAAAACATGACATGCATTTTCATTCATAAAACATGGCATGCGTAACGACCCGGGCCGTCTACCGGCCCATTTACCGGTCCTCACGACCGTCGTACCGTCGTACCGTCGACCATCGACCGTGTCGTCA
Organism: Boesenbergia rotunda; assembly: GCA_024364735.1. Classification (NCBI taxonomy): domain Eukaryota; kingdom Viridiplantae; phylum Streptophyta; class Magnoliopsida; order Zingiberales; family Zingiberaceae; genus Boesenbergia; species Boesenbergia rotunda. The sequence goes on from JAGFNQ010000199.1 coordinate 332,003, forward strand.
TTCATAACATGGCACGCATCTTTATTCATAGAACATAGCATGCACTTTCATTCATAAACATAACATGCATCTCCATTATAATCATAACATGCATCTTCATTCATAGAACATGGCCTACTTATATAAACATCATTCTTATTCCTAGTGCTTGTATGATTATGGCATATAAGGTAAGCATTGCATTATATTCCTTGAACATGACATGTTTGCATAGACAATTATCCTAACCCATAGAGTTTGCATGATCATGATATCTAAGGTAAACATTGCATTTCATACATAAGCATGGTATTCATCCCAAGCATACATAAGTAGGACTTCCATAAACATACTACCTTCCATTCAAGTGCATAGCATAGGACATAAGACATTCATAAATAAACCCTATTAAGCATGGCATCCAATCATAAACATACAAACATGAAACATGGTGCTTAGAGTTAGGGTTATAGGTAACTTAATTGCTACCACATGCTTGAACCTTTATATATACTTCATAATAAACCATAAACCATCATTCTTCAAACCCTAACTCCATCCAAACCCTAAATTCCTTGTTTGGCCGAAACCTATAGGGAAGGGTTCCATCATTCAATTAACATGTAAGATAGCATAAGGTAAAGAAACAACCATACATTACTTATAAGACCATGGGGAGCCATTAGGGCTCATGATTAGGGTTATCCCTAACCTTTAGCCCTCCTTCCTAGGGCTAGCCGAAACCCTACAAGGCCATGGGTGCATGGAAAAATTCCATAAAAACCCCAATCAAACATTAAACACCAACCATACTCTACCATAGGGCCATTAGGACCCTTGCTTGAGGGAAGTCCTAACCTTTTTGCCCTAGACCCTTCTTGGCCGAAACCTACATGGGTCACAAGACCTTGTGAAAATTCACCCAATTCACTTTAAACCTCCTTTTGAATCATGGGGATACCCAAAGTACATACTTGAAAGGTTAGGCCCAATCCTAACCAAAGAATCATGGTGAGAGTCCCAAACCCTAAGGGGTCTTTAGGGTACTCCAAAAATTATATTTATTCCATATTCATCATGATAACACATTAGAAAACATGATTTAGATTTTTAACATCATTATGGACCCTAAACCCATGGTGGCCGAATATAATAGGGGTCTAAAGCATAGTTTCCTCAACATCAAACTCAAAACCAACTTTATATTATGCTAAAAATCACAAAGGAACTATTATACCACAGGTGAGGGAGTCTTACCTTGGTTGATCTTGAGATTTGAGAGAAGGATGGAAATCTTGTTGCCTCTTGACCACCCCTAGCCTTAGTATCCTTGTAAAAGCCTTGGATCTTGGAGATGGAGCCTTAGGTGAACCTTTTCCAAGGGAGAATCCCTCTTGAGGGTTTCGGCTAGGATGAGGGAGGAGGAGGAAGACAAATGGAATTGATGGAAGAAACTCCCATTCCCCCTCTTTATAGCACATTAAGGAGGGTAAGTGAAGAGTCATGGTTGATGACTCTTCATTTTCCTAAGCCTTAACCATAATCCACTTCATTTCCTCATAGCACTCCCTTGCTAGGTGAATTGGTTAGAGCATGCATGGATGTACAAGAGGTCCAAGGTACAATCCTTGGTGCATGCACTATTTTTTTTCTATTTTATTTTTATTTTATTTCTCTATTATTTCGAAAATCCCTTAAAAATTCCCCCATAATTATGTTAATATTTCTCATTAAAACCCCTTTATATTTCTATAAATTTTCACCTAAAATTCACCAATAATCATGGTACTAGAAAGCCCATATAAGGCCCATTAGTGCCTATTTTCCCCAATTTAAATGAGAAAACATGGATTTCTAGGTTAAAATTCGAGTTAATATTTCTAGGTCCCTCGGAAAATTATCTAGACATGCTCAATATTTTAAAGAAATATTAAGAGAATTTTTTGGGTCGTTACAAGTTCATCCTATTCTGTCTTGTATTGTTGATTCATTCATTATCACAAAATCCCCCATTTTATTAGAAAACCCAAAACATCAAACGACAAATAACTTGCAAGCTTGAATTAACCACTCACAACTAGTCCTTGGAAAAATACGACCTGAGGCCCCTATTCTACATTTACACTTTGTTAGCCAAGGGTTTTCAGTTTATAAATATCTAAATTTGAGGCTCATCCGTGACACTAGTATTGGGCACTATCAAATTTTTAGCGCCGTTGCCAGGGAATCACTAGTTGAGTTTGTTTAATCTGAGCTTGTGTTTAATATTTATATTCTTTGATTCTATTCTCATTTGCTTTATCTTTTTGTATACAGTTGCTGCCATTTTGTTTATTTTGTGATAGGATTATAGGTGGGGACCTTGTGGACGTTCAAAATGTTTTCAAAAGAACAGCTAGAGTTCAAAAGTTCGTTATTGGAGTTAAAATTTTTGGTGAAGCAAATGGAATTCCAACAAAGACCCAACATTTATTCATCTACTTACAATTCGGGTTGGGGGAATCATCTCAATTCACAACAGCCCCCACAACAAGGACAGCCTCCATTTCAAAGTTTTCAGCAGTCCTATTCAAATTCCCAACGACCAAATTATCAATTTCAGCCTCAACCTCAAAATTTTCAGTAAGGTTTTCAGCCAAGTCAGCCTTTCCAACAATTTTAGCAGCCTATTCAGAGTTTCCAGCAGCATTCTCAAGCATTTCAGCAGCCCTATTCGAATTTTCAGCAAAACCAACCTTTCAATCAGCCACAACAGCAATTTCAACCACAATTTCAAAATTTTCAGCAAGGTTACAATCATAATCAACAAAGTTTTCAACCATTCAATCAAAATTTTCAGCCTTCACTATTTCAGCCTTCACAACAACAATTTCCACCTCAAACTCAGAATTTTTAGAGCTACGATTCTCAACAATTCCAACCAAGTTTGCAGCCCTATTTTCAGCAATTTTCACAGCCGAATCAACAATTTAATCAGCCCCAACCACCTTATTTTCAGAATTCACAGCATAGTTATGATTTTGAGCAACTTAATGCTACATTTCAAGTTCAACAAGAGTCCTATATCAATCAAGAAGACTTTGAGGATTCTAGTGAGCTTGAGGCTCAACAACAAAAGCTTGAGGGGATTTTGCAACAACTCATACAATAAAAAAGTTTACAACAACAAGAGTATGATTCTGCTCTTCAAAATATTGAGAGACACATGGGACAATTGGTTAGTGAAATAAATCAAATGCAAGCCCAAGGATCTAGCCAATTCCCTTCTCAAGCTACTCTTAATTCTAAGGGGCATGATTGTGAACTAACTTTGAGGAATGAGGAAGTTGTTTCAAGTCTAAACATTCCAAGGGCTGATTTTTTTGAAAAATTTTCAACAGCCTATTTCCCCACTCAAAACTGCCTCGGAGTTGATTCTATATCAGTTCAAGGTGACCCTAGTGCAAGCCTAAGACCTTCTTCAATTGATCTTGCAATTTTAGTGGATGAAGAAGAAGAATTCAGCAAAATTAGGGCACCTACAGCAGCTATTCCTCCTGAAATTTCTGCTCAAGAGCTACCTCCAAAATTTTCAGCTCAAGTAGAAGAACCAAAGGACTCTTTACCCTTCCCACAACACCCCAGAGAGGAATTTTCTATCATTAGCATGGGTATTGCAGATGAGGTTGTTGAGGCAGATTTAATTGCTGATAAAACTTCAATTAATATAGTGGGAGGAGATTTTAGTTCAGAGAAACCTGAGGACGCATTAGTTGTGGAGGAATTAGAGCAGATGGATAGAAAAGATTGTGACAGTCTTGAATTTGATTCTAAAGCTCTACAAGACCCTTCTCATCTTTTATTTTGTGATGATATAGTTGTTGATGGTCCTTCCTTTTCTAATATGGTTGTTGCAGATATGGTTGATGAAGCATGCATTGGAGATGATTCTAGAGGTGTAGGGGATTGCACTGAGCCTCAGGGACCACCATCATTGATTGGTATATTAGAAGATTCAGAGGACAAGTATGAAAGTGTAGGGACTTGCATGGTGGAAACAAGAACGCAAGAATCACCTTTCTTAGTTGAATGTCCACCAGAACCTGAACTTGAAGTGGAGCATTTACATGACCAGGAGGAGACTATGGATACATCTACTCTTGTAGAACCTCCAGGTATTCTTCAGCATGATAAGGTAAGTATTTCTCCTATTTCTTTAGAAAAATTCATAGAGATACATGAAGTTAATGTTGTTGAATGTGATGAAATTCTTGATACATCCTGTGTAGAAGCTGATTGTGAAAAATTCATAGATATACCTGAAGTTGATGTTGTTGAATGTGATGAAATTTTTGATAGCTCTTATGCTGAAATTGATTGTGAAAAACCCACGGAGCTACCTAAGGTTTATTTTGTTGGTTGCTATGAATCTTTTGATACATCTTATGCTGAGATTAGTTGTGAAAAACTTATAGAGGTACCAAGGGTTGAATTTGTTGGATGTGATGCATTTCTTGATACATCTCATGTAAATACTAACTGTGAAAATTTCATAGAAGTACCTAAGATGGATTTTGTTGGCTGTGATACATCTCTTGATACATCTTATGCAGAGATTGATTGTGAAAAATTAATAGAGGTACCTAGTGTTGATTTTGTTGGCTGTGATTCATGTTGTGATATATCTTTTGTAAAAACTGATTGTTAAAAATTCATAGAGGTACATAAGGTTGATTTCATTGGTTGTGAAGCATTTCTTGATAAATCCTATGTGGAGACTAATTGTTTAGAAAAACCCATAGAGATACCTGAGATTGATTTCATTGGCTGTGATGAAATTCTTGATAAATCATATGTGGAGACTTTTTGTGAAGAATTAATTAAGGTTCCAAAAATTGATTTTGTTGGATGTGATAAATTTCTTGATATACCCTTTGTGGATACTAATTGCGAAAAACTAATGGAGGTACCTAAGATAGATTTTATTGGATGTGATGCATATCTGGATACATTTTATGTAGAGGTTGTTTGTATTTTATTCCTTTCTTACCCTACATGCGTGCGAGAGGTATTTTCTTTGCATGGTTTTGTAGGGTCCCGTAGGCTTCTCGAATGGGTACTCAAACTTAATAGCCTACAACCTCCCGGAAGGACTTCTAAAGAGCATGCAGTGGGAGGGGTCGAGTTCACTTTGACTTGTAACTATTTACCCCAAGAATGGATTCTGAACCTTAATCGTCTTGGACCCCCGGAACATACTTGTGCTAAATTGATAAGGGAGACATCTGTGCATTATGAGATTGATCATGTGAAGATAGTTCTCCCAAGATGGATGCTCCGTGCTCTTTATCCAACTTGAAAGGGGAGTTGTTTTCTTCTTACACTTCTATTTCATTGTAAATATCACTTTCATGTTTTCAAGAAGTAATTTTTCTTTTAAAATGAGTTCTTGCTAATAATGCTTAGGTAGTGTAGAATGAATAAAAGTCATTATAGATACCATGTTAGTCTTCTTGACATTTTATTTCTTGCATGACTAGGAATAAATGTATCCATCTAGATTTTCTTTATATCATTTTAGAGTCCTTTGAAAGCAAATTAAATTTGGTTGTTAAAACTGAGGATTTGAGTCAATGGATGAAAATTCTTAGTTGCTTGAGTACTACTTAGTTATGGCCTCTAGATTGATGACTTGAGATGAATTCTTTTTACCTAGTGAGGACTTAGCCTAATTTTTGTGATACACACATGTGATTGTACTCTAGAACTTGCTTTGGTTCTTTCAAAGCTATATTTCTATGATTGAACCACATTTATAGAGGTGAATCATTTTATTTTCTATCTCATATCATTTTTGCAATATTGTTGTTGATCTACTTTGTATTCCATTTCCCTTCCCTAATCTTCATATTCATCATAATCTTTCCATGGACTTGGGTGTCTTAATGTTTCTTGATGTTACATTGCCAGAGACGGACAAAAGTTTAAGTGTGGGGGAGGATGCAAGCATTCTATCAAATTTTGAGGTCAATCAAGCATGGATAACTTTCAAGAAAAGTGTGCCAACTTGAAGGATTTTTATATCAAGTTTGGGTTGCGAGAATTGATTAGTGAAGGGAAGTGAAGGCTCATTCTCACTACCATAGAAGAAACGAAAAGAAAGAGAAAAAATTGTGCTCAAGATGAAGTATTAAGTAAAAAGAAAGGGGAATAGAGATCAACTTAAAAAATCTGAAATTGAAGCACTTGGCAAGTTACAAGCAATCTATCATATTGTCCATGTGAGTTGGCTGCAATAAAACAGTGAGGACAAGCAAGTTACAAGCAACATTCTAGAGCCTTTCAAAACTTTTCATAAAGGTTCAAATTTGTTGGAAAAGAGGAGAAAGAAAAGGAACTGAGAAGGAAAGATTGCTGTGATAGAAGCTGAAGGAAGGAAAAAAAATCAGAAAAAAAAACAGAAACAGAATAGTCAAAGGAGAAAAGAAAGAAGAAGGAAAAGAGCATGAAGTGGAAGTCAAATGTTGAGCTAGATATCTGAATTGAAAGAAGTGATTAAGTTTAAGAATGAGTTGATGATTGAGAAAAGAAAAAAAAATCAGGCAGACAGTTTCCAAATTTTGCTCTCTGTTCAGAGCCTGATCGGTCTTCAGACCGATCAGGGAAGCCTCTGATCAGTCCTTTGACCGATCAGGAGCTACCCAGTCCGTTCAGAAGGGAGCCAGAACGATCAGAAGCCTGTTTAACCAATTGTAGGAAGAGCCTGATCGGTCTCTTGACCGATCAGGAGAAGTCTGATCGGTCCCTTGACCGATCAGTAGATTTGGCACATAATGGTACTGAATTCAGAATTGTTTCTTGAGGTTTCTCATCCGAATTAGTGATCCCTACTCCACCACAACTCTGATTTCATTGAGAGGACCATAAAAGGGGGCAAAGTGCATTAGAAACATTTTTTTTGGGTGTCCAAGTCTTCCACTTTCTCTACTTCTTCAATATTTTCTTATTATGTCATATTTCTTTACCATATTTTTCTCGCCATACCATATTTCTTACTTTCTCTATCATGAATCATTAGTATCAAAGTTCATTAAACTTCTATTTCTATTTTATCATTTCATATTTCCTAACTTGTTCAAATAAGCTTTTGTAGATGTGGATCCAAATCAAGAATGATGGTGGAGAGTAGATAATAAGCAAGCCTATGGTAGTGCAAGAACCATATTGTGTTTGACTGAGCTCCACTTCATCGAAAATGTAGAACTTAGGAAGAGAGCCACCCCAAAATTCCCTTGAAAGGATTTGTGAGTTTAATTCATCTCAATGAGTCATAAAGGATGAAGTTTGCTAAGTTGTTGATTTAAGAACAAGATACTAGTCCATTGAGTTTAGATTTATGAGAATTGAAAACCCAAGGTAATTTCCTTTCAATTGCTTCTAACTATGATTGAGATTTATCTAGGAGGATACATCTTAGGTTAACTAGTTAGCTTGTGCGAGACGCCCAAGAGTAAGTGTGGGGGAGTTGATAATTACCATTTTGCTGATAAATTTAGGCTCTCAAATCTATGTTTTGATCCATTTTTATATGCTTAAGTTTGCATTTACATTAGGCTTCATGAATTCTTTCTATTTTGGCTTTTGATTCAAATCTTTCTATATTTGAGATATTTTGGCATTAATTTTGAATCTAATTTTGTAGGCTTTAAATGATCATGGACCTAGATCAGATTGGATCAAACTTGAGTCAGAATTGGATTCGGATCAAGGTGATCAAGCATCGGATTAATATGAGTCGTTCGATCAAGGAACGGCTAAATCTGAGCCAACCTTCAACTTCTGATCAATCCAAGCTCAAGATAGAGTCAATCATGACCATAGATCATGATCTGAAAATTTCATCCAAATCAGAAGCAATCTGACCGTTGGATCAAGCTTAAGAGGATCTAGACCATCCATGCAAAAGAAAGGGAAGATCTGAGCCATCCGCCGTAGATATGAATGATCCAGATCAAGGAGGAGTAGATCAGAGCCACAGATCAAGATCTGGGAAGTTTGGTTCAGACCTGAGAAGATCCGACTGTTGGATGAGTTCGGAACAATCATAGCCGTCCATATTTTCAAATGGGAATTTAAATCAGAAACTTCTCCCTCTTCCGCTAGTCGTCGCGTGTCGCAAGCTGCTACTGTTCTTCCGTGTTCTTCACCATTTCTTCATTTCTTTCCTAGTTTTTTTCTTAGATCGTGCGCGGCCACATCGAACTCATTTGTCTTAAGGATTTCAGATCGCAAAGGTAAGATTTCCAGTTCAGTTTTGCTAATCGATTGCCTTTTTGGAAGCTTAGGTGAGGGTGTCGCCGAAGCTCTGTTTCCATCGATCGATCCATTGCCGATCGCCAGATTTCAGTCGTTCAGAGAGTTGTCGAAGCTGTAGAGGGGTTCTTGAAAGCATCTGATGGTTTCTGCGTATCGATCCTCATCCAGTTGATCGAGATGGAGGAGATCGCGAAGTGACTTCACCTACTGACCGTTCACTCTGATCGATCGGAGACTCATCTGATCGGTTACCAGTCCGATCAGGGGAAGATCTGATCGGTCTAGACACCGATCAGGAAGACCAACATGTGCAAATCAATTGCGAACTGATCTTGGGAGTTCTCCTTTAGTGGTTTTTGACCTAGGGGGTTCATATCTCAACCTTTGTGTGACGGCAAAGGGAAGTTTTGGATATAAACTGATTTGATGTTCTAATTAGGATTAATTTAGTTTTAAACATGTATTTCTTCACATTGTTCTAGTTTGTTCCTCTACACTTTAAGTCAAGTTTTAAGCAACGTTTCAATCTAGTTTTCATTATCTTGCCATTAATTCCCTACAATTCAATTCCTACAATTAATTCTTTGCAATTAGTTCTTAAGTTTCAATTCAAGAGTTTGAATTTAATTGCTCAATTGTCAATTAGGTTAAGTTTCATTTTCGTAATTTCCTAATTCAGTACATGCTTTAGCTAAGTTCATCCTATTCTGTCTCGTATTGTTGATTCATTCTTTATCACAAAAACCCCCATTTTATTAGAAAACCCAAAACAGCAAATGACAAATAACTTGCAAGCTTGAATTAACCACTCACAACTAGTCCTTGGAAAATTACGACCTGAGGCCCCTATTCTACATTTTAACTTTGTTTACCAAGGGTTTTCAGTTTATAAATATCTAAATTTGAGGCTCATCCGTGACACTACTATTGGGCACTATCACGCCCACCTTGGGTGAGAAGGTGGAGCACGACTTCTCGTCTTCATGGTTTTCTCACAACCAAGGTGCAAAATTGCCTCACGACAACTTGTATGGGAGGAGAAGCTTGCATGGGAGGCAGATAGCAGCAGGTTTCTGAGTAGTGGCTAGGTGTACTGCCTTCATGTCTTCTCGCTTGAGGAGGCTGTTGTGGAGAGGCCAAGTTACGTGAGCAACTTGGCTAGCGGCTGGCTTCTATGGAGAGGCCAGGCGGCTGCAGATCATGGAGAAAGATCGGGCGTCGACTCCTTTCTGACATGGAGAAACTGTGGCGTGGGTCTTTCCGTGGAGAAGAACAATGGTTCACGCGATTTTCTCAAAGGTAGAAAAGCTATGTGTGTAACTTTTCTCAGGGGAAGAGAATTGCGTGACCTTGAGTAGCTCATACAATTTTCTCAAAGGAGGAGAGTTGCGCACGCAACTTTTCTCAAGGGAAGAAAATTGCATGAGCTTGAGAGGGAGCAGCGATTTTTCTCAAGTGAGAAAAGTTGTTTACGTAATTTTTCTCAAGGGAAGAAAAATCCGCCCAGTAGGGTTTGTGTTTGGATAATCTTCTTCCATGGAGCGGTTGGTGCAAGGAGAAGGGATCGACATGGTGACCACGGGTCTTGGTAGATCGTTATCCACATGACGTCCAAGAGGGGAGGGTTATATGGTAGAAGATCGTAAGATAATGGAAGGTATAATTCTTGGTTTGGCTCCTTATGTTATTTTGTGCCTTGTTTATTTGCCTCGTCATTTCATGTGAGTTATTTAATTATTTTGATTGTAAATCAAAGCCAATAATTAATTAATTGGACCCCGACCATAAACACAAAAGCCGACGATCCACTCGTCGCCTTTTCCGCGGTGGAACGGTCAAGTAAATTACAAGGCTCGATCTTTGTGATTGACCGACTTGTAATTTGGATCGTTCGATACGGCACGAGATAGTTGTTGGGAGATGGGTCTCCATTCGGATTAATTTTTAATCAGTAGACATGGAGAGGTCTCTCAAGGACGACCATGTTTTCGCTAAGGAAACTCGCCAAGTCATACCCAACACCTATTGTAGCCTATATATACCTCATGGAGTCATGAGACCAAGGCATCCAATTAATCATCCAACCCTAACCCTCTTCTCTCTTCCTCTCTCTCCTTCTCTCTCTTAGGGCAGCCGTGTTAGTAATATGAGAGAAGTGTCCTAAGGCAATCGCCTTATGATTGTAATCATTTACTTTAATAAATAAAAATTCACTATTTGAGTATACATGTTCATGTATTTGATTGAGATCTTGAACTCATTTACTGAATATCCGCAATACAATTCACAGCATGAGAGAATTTGTGATGAATTCACAACTAGTGATTATCTCTACATGTGCAATTATGAAGTATTGAAATTGTCCCTAGTCGATGAATTGATAAATACGGACACTATCAATTCTGTTGAGACTAGCATGAGTTATTCACTAATCAGCTGATTCTCACTGGCTGGTGACATTGGGATGTCCGGAGATAAACATGGATGCTAGTTAAGGGAACTAGTTCATTGGAGTGACTAGCTGTAAGACTTCATATGGTAATCTACATATAGATATGTCAATGAAAGTTCTTACTGCAGCTTATGTGCGATGTTCCTTTGACTTGCGGTGTTCAAGTCATCTTGGTCATGAAGACTTATACTTAGACATCTTAAGCAAGCATCTCCAAGGAGGTATGGACCCAGGATGGTGGGGTATAAGCCGAAGTGCCCGAAGATGTTTGAACAGCCTACAAAGGATTCACCACTCCTTGCGAGGAGATGTATACCCGAGGCCTATCGTCGGATTGTTACTTGAAGCCTCTGGCTAGAGCATGACATGTTCAGAGTATGAATCTCTTAGACACATGTGAGTAATTAGAATCCATTGGACGAGGAAGACATTACTTGGGCTAGGTGTGACGTAGTCAGCCTAGTAGGGACTGACACACATAGACCGTGTCCTAAATCAAGTGGGTATAAGATGGTGAAGGGAATGTGGCACGATTCATTAGAGCTGCTGAAAGGTTTCAGAATTATATCTGAGGTCAACCGTTGATCTTTCGATTAATTGGGGATCATGATGTACTACTAGGTGCCACTTATGATCATTCTATAATTGGTTAATTATAGACGGCCAACATAAATCGAAAGCCTATTTAGTCACACGCACTACGAGTAATCCGAGGGATTTAAAATGAGTTGAAAATTAGATTTTCCGATCAAGAGAAATAAGTCGAATCTGAATTAATCAGAGGCGCAACGGAAGCTTAAAATGGCTAAGTCATTTGAAGGTTTATTGGGCGAATTAAATGAGTTTAATTCGCGAGGGTTTGGCTTGGTGTGGCCGGCCAAAGAGGGTGCCCACCCTCTTTGGTTTGGCCGGCCACTACAAGGAGAGAAAATAATTTATTTGGTTTAAATTATAAAATAAATCAAGCGCGATTTGTTTTATAAAATTATGGATAAATAAATCTATATAAAGAAATTTATATAAAGAGATTTATATAAAGAAATTTATATAAAGAAATTTGTAGAAATTTATTCTTTTTTATGGAAATTAAAATGAACCATGGATCGATTTACTTTAATTTTATAAAATCAATTATGAATTGATTTTTCCATGATAAGAAAAATTTATAAATTTCTTGTAAATTTTATTCCATAATTAAAAAGAGAGATGTATTTGTTTTATTATAAAGTTAGTTATAATAAAACTAGGCATAACGGAATAATTCACAAGAAAATTTATAAGATAAATTTCTTATGAAAATTTATTCCGTTAATTCCGTTAAAGGGGAGACTTGGCAAGGGAGAGACTACTATATAAAGGAACCAAAGGCAAGCCTTGAATTCCAATCAATTAATCAAGAGATTAAGAAGCTCTCTCTCTCTCCCTTATTCTCTCTCTCTCTAGGGCTAGCGCATCCCCCTCTCTCTCTCTAGGGCCGGCGCACCCCCCTCTCTCTCTCTAGGGCCGGCGCACCCCCCTAGGGCCGGCGCCATCTTCCCTAGCCGTGAGCCACCACCAAGACGAAGCGGGTCACGTCTTCTTCCTCCCTTCACGGAATCTTGATTCCGTTACTTGGTGGTTAGTTTCTATCTTTTCTCTCTTGATATTCTAGTTGTGCCTTTGGAGAATCTAGTAGTTCTCGTCGGCACAAAACTCGTGGCTTTGCGAAGTCATCCCGAAGAGAACTCGGCGTGGACGCGAATAGAGGCGGAGCTTCCAAAGGACGCTACGGTTGGATCTCGTCCCTTACTTCGAGTTACGCGAGGTAACGAGTAAATTAGTTTACATTCTGCAAAATTTTAATTTATGATCATGTCCACACATCATAAGGTCACATGCTAGATACGTGGTTAAAAATATTTTAAGAAATTATTTATGCCAATTCTTCCGCTGCACGTAAATATTTTAAAATTTACGAACCCGTATCCTTGTCAACATGCACCCGGTCCCAACAGTGGTATCAGAGCCGGTTAGTGTTCGACATAATCATATAATTGTTTTGCGGAAAACTTTGTCATGATCTCAATTTTCAAAATTTTTCTAATTATGGAAATTTTCCAATTATGATAAATTTTAGATTTAGGAATTTCAAAGTTTGGAAATCCTCATGAAATTTCGCAAACTTTTGAAATATCCTAGTTTTTGAAATTTTATGATAATTGTGAAAACTTCCCATCTTTGGAAACTTTCCAATTTTGAAAATTTCCTATTTTGGAAATTTTCCAATTTTGAAAATATGTAAGTTTTCTTTGTACCAGAAACTTACAATTATTCTGAAAACCTATTATGAAATCTCGCAATTTTGGGAACTTTCTTTCAAGAAAGTCTAGACAAATTTATGGATTATTAATTGACAATTAAATTCGAATTGGTTTTAAATTATTAACAAAATTCTTTATTTTGGATTGAGCCTCGGGGAGCCGTCCAATTTAAAGTTAGTTGTTGTAATTTAATTTCCCATTTTGAATAAAATTGTCATGTATAATTTGGTTACGCCTCGGGGAGCGGACCAAATTGGATTTACGACAAATTTCTTTTCTTTGGGTATCTGAGCCTCGGGGAGCCACCCTTAGAAAACAATTTGTTGTAATTAATTAATCCATGAATAAAATATGTGATCAAATTTTGGAAATTTGATTTAAGAGGTGATGCTCTTACATATTGTTGTCTCCAAAATTAATTAGGAAAATGGTTTCTTATAGAGTTTTCTTAAATGAGATTTTCATGAAAATAATATGTGGTTGAATTAAGGGAATCTGTCTATTAATTTAATAAGATTTGATTTAGAGAAATCTAAGTCTTAAACATATTATTTCCGAAATTGATTATGACAATTTAGGAAATTATTTCCCAAAACAATTCCTTGAATAAAGTATGAAATTAGAATTAGGAAATCCGGTTCCTAATTCAATTAATGAGACTTGATAAATTAAGTCACATACATACTTTATTAAGGAAATCGTTAGTCATGACATAATTATATGTCATGAATGTGCTTAGAAAAGAAAGGATGAGACCCAAAACCCCTTACAAAATATTAAGGCCAACACCTTCCATTAATATGGTTAGAATCGGAGTTTTGTTTCTCGTTTGGGTTGATGGACACATCCATGCCCAGCTTGAACCTCAACATGTTCAAACCATGGAATTAGTTTATGAATAATATAGTTGGAGTCAGAGGTCAATCCTTAGTTTTGGTTGTTGGACACATCCAAGCCTGACTAAACAGTTGAATGAGCTCCAACCATATTAAAACTATTTCTTGATTAATGGGTCAGCCTTAAGCTTGGAGCATCGATTTGTTGTGCCACAGCCAAGGTCGATGTAAAGAGAGGTGCAGTTGGGTGCTATGTATATTGTTGCATACTTGTTAATGAGTTGACAACCCAATGATTTATGCAAACATTAAATTAGTTGATAGCATAAAGTGATAGTTACATATATGTGAATGTAATCGGTATAAGTACCTACCTTCATAGCTAAGAATAACTTGATGGCCACAGCCATGGTTGTTCTTATCTATGGTTGGATATCAACCTATTTGGAGATGTTCCTACGATCTCCCGAATTGATAAAAAGGGTTATTCAATTCGAAAAATAAATAGGATTTAATTAATGTATGTTGATGCATTCTTTATCATTCTTCTCACATAAGCTCAATTTGTATTTCTAGGATAATCACTCGATCATGTCTTCTCTAAATTTGCGTTCCATTTTGGACACTAATAAACTAACTGGGCCAAACTTCATGGACTGGCTTCGAAACCTGAGGATAGTCCTCAAGGGAGAGAAGCTTGCTTATGTCCTTGAAGAACAACTTCCTAACCATCCTCCTGAAGATGCAACTCCAGACCAGTTTCCTGAGTTGCTCAACCTGCTGAAGACTGTAGAGCCTTCTGTGAAGCAGGATCAGAAGACGGTACTGTTAGTTGGTTCCTCGAAGAAAGGTTCTAAGAGGAAGGCCAAAGAACAGAATAAAAGAAAGAAGAAAAAGGCCAAAAAGACTGAAAAGACACCAAAAGGCACTTGCCATCATTGTGGCAAGGAGGGTCACTGGCGAAGAAACTGCAAGGTTTATCTTGAGTCCATGAAAGAGAAGGCATCTGATGACCCATCCTCTTCAAGTATCTTCGTTATTGAATGTCACTCTATTTCCTCAAACACCTGGGTACTTGATACTGGGTGCAGCTCACATATATGTAATGACATACAGGGGCTAAGGAATAGAAGAAGACTCGTCAAGGGAGAAGCGAATTTGCGAGTTGGAAATGGAGCAAAGATTGCTGCTGTTGCCATCGGAACATATTTGCTAAAGCTCCCTACTGGACTTGTCTTAGAGTTGGATAATTGTTATTTTGTTCCTTCGTTAATAAAGAACATTGTATCTATTTCATGTTTGAATGAAAAGGGTTTTCATTTAACTTTTAGTAATAATTGTTGTTATATAACTTTAAATGGCGTTTTTTGTGAGAATGGAACTTTGTGCAATGGTATCTACACGTTAGATTTATCCGGTGACGTTTTCAATATCGAAGTTAGCAACAAACGTGCTCGAATAGATAATCGAATAGACTCCTACACATGACATTGTCGTCTTGGCCATGTAAGTAAGAAACGCATGACCAAATTACACCAATGTGCAATTTTGGAATCATTTGAACCCGGTTCATTTGATACATGCGAATCATGCTTAAAAGGCAAGATGGCCAAATTACCCTTTTCCGGAAAAGGTAATCCAGTGGGAGAATTGCTTGGTCTAATACATACTGATGTATGTGGACCAATGTCAACTCTTGCACAAGGAGGCTATAGCTACTTCATCACCTTTATCGATGATCACTCACGATTCGGGTACGTGTTCATGATGAAACACAAATCTGAAGCTTTTAAGAAATTTAAAGAGTTCAGAAATGGAGTAGAGAAACAGCTTGGCAAAAGTATTAAGATACTTCGATCCGATCGGGGTGGTGAATACTTGAGTCAAGAGTTTCAAGATTATCTTAGGGACAATGGGATATTGTCTCAATGGACTCCGCCGTATACACCACAGCATAATGGTGTATCTGAAAGGCGTAACCGAACCTTGATGGACATGGTTAGATCCATGATGAACCATGCAACCCTTCCAAAATCCTTTTGGGGCTATGCACTTAAGACAGTTGTTTACTTGCTAAACAGAGTCCCGACCAAGGTAGTCTCTACTACTCCATATGAGATATGGAATAGTAAGAAACCTCACTTAACTCACCTTAAGATATGGGGTTGTCCTGCTTATGTGAAGCGGACTGTATCAGACAAATTAGATGCTAAGTCTGATAAATGTCTATTTATTGGATACCCTAAGGAAACGAAGGGTTACCAATTCTATCATCCCTTAAAGCAAAAGGTGTTTGTTTCAAGGCATGCTGTATTTCTGGAAAAAGGATTTCTTTAACAAGAAAACAGTGGGAGTGGCATTGAACTTGATGAAGTTCAGGAAACTCCAATAGACATTACAGAGACACATAGTCTAGACCCACAACCGATAACTCATAGTGATGAGCTATCAGTTGAACCTAAAACAACACCACCTCTTCGTAGGTCTGATAGGACACGCAATATTCTAGAGAGATACAGATTTCTCATAAGTGAATCGAACGACGTGTTACTCATAAACGATGACGAACCTATCAGTTATGAAGATGTTCTGAAAAGTTCAGAAAGGGACAAATGACTTGAAGCTATGAAGTCGGAAATGGATTTCATGTATGAAAATCAAGTATGGGACTTGGTTAACCCACCTGAAGGGATTAAGCCCATAGGGTGCAAGTGGGTTTTCAAGAAGAAAACCGACATGGAAGGTAATGTTGTTACCTTTAAGGCTAGATTAGTGGCAAAAGGATATCGTCAGAAACAAGGAATTGATTATGACGAAACCTATTCGCCAGTAGCTATGCTTAAATCCATTCGGATGCTCCTGGCCATAGCAGCTCATCATGATTATGAGATATGGCAAATGGATGTGAAAACAGCTTTCCTTAATGGAAACCTGCTTGAGGATGTATACATGATACAACCTGAAGGTTTCACATCGGTTGATAAAACCAAAATATGCAAGCTTCGACGATCCATATATGGACTGAAGTAAGCATCCAGGAGCTGGAACATCCGTTTTGATGAGACAATCAAAGAGTTTAATTTCTCACAAAATCCTGACGAACCCTGTGTGTACAAGAAGGTTAGTGGGAGTGCAATCGTATTCCTAGTGCTATATGTCGATGACATATTGCTTATAGGAAACGATATATCAGTCTTACAATCAGTTAAAATTTGGTTGTCCAAAACTTTCTCCATGAAAGACCTGGGTGAAGCAACCTATATCCTTGGGATTAGAATCTATAGAGATAGATCAAAATGGTTGCTTGGTCTTTCGCAGTCTACATATATAGACCGAGTGCTAAAAGGTTTAGCATGTTGGAATCCAAGAAAGGTTACCTTCCCATCAGGCATGGGATCAACCTTTCAAAGTCTATGTGTCCGCGCACAGAAGACGAGAGGATTTGCATGAATAAGATTCCTTATGCATCCACGATAGGATTTATCATGTATGCCATGTTATGTACTAGGCTCGATGTATCATATGCTCTGAGCGTCACGAGCAGATACCAGTCTGATCCAGGAATGGATCATTGGGTGGCTGTCAAAACAATCCTTAGGTACTTAAGAAGAACTAAGGATGTGTTCCTAATATATGGAGAAGGAGATATGGTAATACGTGGGTATACAGATACCAGTTTCCAGACAGATAAGGATGACTCCAAATCTCAGTCTGGATACGTCTTTACTTTGAATAGAGGCGCAATAAGTTGGAAGAGTTCCAAACAAGACACCGTAGCGGATTCTACCACGGAAGCGGAATATATCGCAGCTTCGGAAGCAGCAACGGAAGCAGTCTGGATCAAGAAGTTCGTCTCCGAACTTAGTGTGGTTCCAATCATTGATGAAGCAGTGCCGGTTTACTACGACAACAATGGGGCTAAAACTCACCCATAATCATGCTAATATTCCTAGTTAAAATCCATTTATTTTTATATTAAATTCTACCTAAAATCCACCAATAATCATGGTACTAGAAAGCCCATATAAGACCCATTAGTACTTAGTTTCTCAATTTAAATGAGAAAATCATGGATTTCTAGGCTAAGGTTCTTACTAATATTTCTAGGTCCCTCGGAAAATTATCTAGCCATGCTCAATATTTTAAAGAAAATATTAAGAAAATTTTCAGGGTCGTTACAAAGCTTGCTTAAGATGTCAAAGTATAAGTCTCCATGACCAAGATGTCTTGAACACCACAAGTCAAAGAAACATCACACTTAAGCTGCAGTAAGAACTTCACTGACATATCTATATGTAGACTACCATATGAAGTTTTACAACCAGTCACTCCAATGAACTAGTTCCCTTAACTAGCATTCATGTTTATCTCCGGACATCTCAATGTCACCAGCCAGTGAGAATCAGCTGATTAGAGAATAACCCATGCTAGTCTCAACAGAATTGATAGTGTCCATATTTATCAATTCATCGACTAGGGACAATTTCAATACTTCACAATTGCACATGTAGAGATAATCACTAGTTGTGAATTCATCACAAATTCTCTCATTCTATTAATTGTATTGCGGACATTCAGTAAATGAGTTTAAGATCTCAATCAAATACACAAACATGTATACTCAAATAGTGAATATTCATTTATTAGAATAAATGATTACAATCATAAGGCGATTGCCTTAGGACACTTCTCTCATATCACTAACAAACTCTCACTTGGCCTAATGCCAATCGCTACGGTACCCAATACCACAGACTCTAACATGACCCTCAAACTTGCTTTGAGGCAAGGCCTTAGTTAAAGGATCCGCTAAATTTCTTTCAATGGGAATTTTCTCAATTTGTATATCATTCCTACTTATAATCTCTCTAATCAGATGATAGCGGCGAAGCACATGTTTGGATCGCTGATGAGACCTTGGTTCCTTTGCTCGTGCAATAGCTCCATTGTTGTCGCAGTAAACCGATATTGCTTCATCAATGGTTGGAATAACTCCAAGTTCTGAGACAAACTTTTTGATCCAGACTGCTTCCTTTGCTGCTTCCGAAGCTACAATATATTCCGCTAACGTGGTATAATCCGCTAAGGTGTCTTGCTTAGAACTCTTCCAACTTATTGCGCCTCCATTCAAAATAAATACGTATCCGGACTGAGATTTGGAGTCATCCTTATCTGTCTGGAAACTGGCATCTGTATACCCACGTATTACCATATCACCTTCTCCATATATTAGGAACACATCCTTAGTGTTTCTTAAGTACTTGAGGATTGTCTTGACAGCCGCCCAATGATCCATTCCTGGATCAGACTGGTATCTTCTTGTGACGCTCAGAGCATACGATACATCGGGCCTAGTACATAACATAACATACATGATAGATCCTATCGCGGATGCATAAGGACTCTTATTCATGCAAATCCTCTTGTCTTCTGTGCGCAGACTCATAGATTTCAAAAGGTTGATCCCCTGCCTGATAGGAAGGTAACCTTTCTTGGATTCTGACATGCTAAACCATTCTAGCACTCGGTCTATATATGTAGACTGCGAAAGACTAAGCAACCGTTTTGATCTATCTCTATAGATTCTAATCCCAAGGATATAGGTTGCTTCTCCAAGGTCATTCATGGAGAAAGTTTTGGACAACCAAATTTTAACTAACTGTAAGACTGATATATCGATTCCTATAAGTAATATGTCATCGACATATAACACTAGGAATACGACTGTGTTCCCACTAACCTTCTTGTACACACAAGGTTCGTCAGGATTTTGTGAGAAATCAAACTCTTTAATTGTCTCATCAAAATGGATGTTCCAGCTCCTGGATGCTTGCTTTAGTCCATATATGGATCGTCGAAGCTTGCATACTTTGGTTTTATTAATCGATGTGAAACCTTCAGGTTGTATCATGTATACATCCTCAAGTAGGTTTCCATTAAGGAAAGTTGTTTTCACATTCATTTGCCATATCTCATAATCACTACCATATGAAGTTTTACAGCCAGTCACTCCAATGAACTAGTTCCCTTAACCAGCATTCATGTTTATCTCGGGACATCTCAATGTCACCAGCCAGTGAGAATCAGCTGATTAGAGAATAACCCATGCTAGTCTCAACAGAATTGATAGTGTCCGTATTTATCAATTCATCGACTAGGGACAATTTCAATACTTCACAATTGAACATGTAGAGATAATCACTAGTTGTGAATTCATCACAAATTCTCTCATGCTATGAATTATATTGCGGACATTCAGTAAATGAGTTTAAGATCTCAATCAAATACACAAACATGTATACTCAAATAGTGAATATTCATTTATTAGAATAAATGATTACAATCATATGGCGATTGCCTTAGGACACTTCTCTCATATCACTAACAAACTCCCACTTGGCCTAATGCCAATCGCTACGGTACCCAATACCACAGACTCTAACATGACCCTCAAACTTGCTTTGAGGCAAGGCCTTGGTTAAAGGATCCGCTAAATTCCTTTGAGTGGGAATTTTCTCAATTTGTATATCATTCCTACTTATAATCTCTCTAATCAGATGATAGCGGCGAAGCACATGTTTGGATCGCTGATGAGACCTTGGTTCCTTTACTTGTGCAATAGCTCCATTGTTGTCGCAGTAAACCGATATTGCTTCATCAATGGTTGGAATCACACCAAGTTCTGAGACAAACTTTTTGATCCAGACTGCTTCCTTTGCTGCTTCCGTAGCTGCAATTTATTCCGCTTCCGTGGTAGAATCCGCTACGGTGTCTTGCATGGAACTCTTCCAACATATTGCGCCTCCATTCAAAATAAATACGTATCCGGACTGAGATTTGGAGTCATCCTTATCTGTCTGGAAACTGGCATCTATATACCCACGTATTACCATATCACCTTCTCCATATATTAGGAACACATCCTTTCTTAAGTACATGAGGATTGTTTTGACAGCCGCCCAATGATCCATTCCTGGATCAGACTGGTATCTGCTTGTGACGCTCAGAGCATACGATACATCGGGCCTAGTACATAACATAGCATACATGATAGATCCTATCGCGGATGCATATGGACTCATATTCATGCAAATCATCTTGTCTTCTGTGCGCGGACTCATAGATTTCAAAAGGTTAATCCCCTGCCTGATAGGAAGGTAACCTTTCTTGGATTCTGACATGCTAAACCATTCTAGCACTCGGTCTATATATGTAGACTACGAAAGACTAAGCAACCGTTTTGATCTATCTCTATAGATTCTAATCCCAAGGATATAGGTTGCTTCTCCCAGGTCATTCATGGAGAAAGTTTTGGACAACCAAATTTTAACTAACTGTAAGACTAATATATCGTTTCCTATAAGTAATATGTCATCGACATATAACACTAGGAATACGACTGTGTTCCCACTAACCTTCTTGTACACACAAGGTTCGTCAGGATTTTGTGAGAAATCAAACTCTTTAATTGTCTCTTCAAAATGGATGTTCCAGCTCCTGGATGCTTGCTTTAGTCCATATATGGATCGTCGAAGCTTGCATACTTTGGTTTTATTAACCGATGTGAAACCTTCAGGTTGTATCATGTATACATCCTCAAGTAGGTTTCCATTAAGGAATGCTGTTTTCACATCCATTTGCCATATCTCATAATCACTACCATATGAAGTTTTACAGCCAGTCACTACAATGAACTAGTTCCCTTAACCAGCATTCATGTTTATCTCCGGACATCTCAATGTCACCAGCCAGTGAAAATCTGCTGATTAGAGAATAATCAATGCTAGTCTCAACAGAATTGATAGTGTCTGTATTTATCAATTCATCGACTAGGGACAATTTCAATACTTCACAATTGCACATGTAGAGATAATCACTAGTCGTGAATTCATCACAAATTCTCTCATGCTATGAATTGTATTCCGGACATTCAGTAAATGAGTTTAAGATCTCAATCAAATACACAAACATGTATACTCAAATAGTGAATATTCATTTATTAGAATAAATGATTACAATCATAAGGCGATTGCCTTAGGACACTTCTCTCATATCACTAACAAACTCCCACTTGGCCTAATGTCAATCGCTACGGTACCCAATACCACAGACTCTAACATGACCCTCAAACTTGCTTTGAGGCAAGGACATAGTTAAAGGATCCGCTAAATTCTTTTCAGTGGGAATTTTCTCAATTTGTATATCATTCCTACTTATAATCTCTCTAATCAGATGATAGCGGCGAAGCACATGTTTCGATCGCTGATGAGACCTTGGTTCCTTTGCTTATGCAATAGCTCCATTGTTGTCACAGTAAACCGATATTGCTTCATCAATGGTTGGAATCGCACTAAGTTCTGAGACAAACTTCTTGATCCAGACTGCTTCCTTTGCTGCTTCCATAGCTGCAATTTATTCCGCTTCCGTGGTAGAATCCGCTACGGTGTCTTGCTTGGAACTCTTCCAACTTATTACGCCTCCATTCAAAATAAATACGTATCCGGACTGAGATTTGGAGTCATCCTTATCTGTCTGGAAACTGGCATCTGTATACCCACGTATTACCATATCACATTCTCCATATATTAGGAACACATCCTTAGTGTTTCTTAAGTACTTTAGGATTGTCTTGATAGCTGCCCAATGATCCATTCCTGGATCAGACTGGTATCTGCTTGTGACGCTCAGAGCATACGATACATCGGGCCTAGTACATAACATAGCATACATGATAAATCCTATCGCGGATGCTTAAGGACTCTTATTCATGCAAATCCTCTCGTCTTCTGTGCGCGGACACATAAATTTCGAAAGGTTGATCCCCTGCCTGTTGGGAAGGTAACCTTTCTTGGATTCCGACATGCTAAACCTTTCTAGCACTCGGTCTATATATGTAGATTGCGAAAGACCAAGCAACCGTTTTGATCTATCTCTATAGATTCTAATCCCAAGGATATAGGTTGCTTCTGCCAGGTCATTCATGGAGAAAGTTTTGGACAACCAAATTTTAACTGACTGTAAGACTGATATATCGTTTCCTATAAGTAATATGTCATCGACATATAACACTAGGAATACGACTGGGTTCCCACTAACCTTCTTGTACACACAAGGTTCGTTAGGATTTTGTGAGAAATCAAACTCTTTAATTGTTTCATCAAAATGGATCTTCCAGCTCCTGGATGCTTGCTTTAGTCCATATATGGATCGTCGAAGCTTGCATACTTTGGTTTTATTAACCGATGTGAAACGTTCAGGTTGTATCATGTATACATCCTCAAGCAGGTTTCCATTAAGGAAAGCTGTTTTCACATCCATTTGCAATATCTCATAATCACTACCATATGAAGTTTTACAGCCAGTCACTCCAATGAACTAGTTCCCTTAACCAGCATTCATGTTTATCTCCGGACATCTCAATGTCACCAGCCAGTGAGAATCAGCAGTTTAGAGAATAACCCATGCTAGTCTCAACAGAATTGATAGTGTCCGTATTTATCAATTCATCGACTAGGGACAATTTCAATACTTCACAATTGAACATGTAGAGATAATCACTAGTTGTGAATTCATCACAAATTCTCTCATGCTATGAATTATATTGCGGACATTCAGTAAATGAGTTTAAGATCTCAATCAAATACACAAACATGTATACTCAAATAGTGAATATTCATTTATTAGAATAAATGATTACAATCATATGGCGATTGCCTTAGGACACTTCTCTCATATCACTAACAAACTCCCACTTGGCCTAATGCCAATCGCTACGGTACCCAATACCACAGACTCTAACATGACCCTCAAACTTGCTTTGAGGCAAGGCCTTGGTTAAAGGATCCGCTAAATTCCTTTGAGTGGGAATTTTCTCAATTTGTATATCATTCCTACTTATAATCTCTCTAATCAGATGATAGCGGCGAAGCACATGTTTGGATCGCTGATGAGACCTTGGTTCCTTTACTTGTGCAATAGCTCCATTGTTGTCGCAGTAAACCGATATTGCTTCATCAATGGTTGGAATCACACCAAGTTCTGAGACAAACTTTTTGATCCAGACTGCTTCCGAAGCTGCAATATATTCCGCTTCCGTGGTAGAATCCGCTATGGTATCTTGCTTGGAACTCTTCCAACTTATTGTGCCTCCATTCAAAATAAATACGTATCCAGACTAAGATTTGAAGTCATCCTTATCTGTCTGGAAACCGACATCTGTATACCCACGTATTACCATATCACCTTCCCCATATATTAGGAACACATCCTTAGTGTTTCTTAAGTACTTGAGGATTGTCTTGACAGCCGCCCAATGATCCATTCCTGGATCAGACTGGTATCTGCTTGTGACGCTCAGAGCATACGATACATCGGGCCTAGTACATAACATAGCATACATGATAGATCCTATCGCGGATGCATAAGGAATCTTATTCATGCAAATCCTCTCGTCTTCTGTGCGCGGACACATAGATTTCGAAAGGTTGATCCCCTGCCTGATTGGAAGGTAACCTTTCTTGGATTCCGACTTGCTAAACCTTTCTAGCATTCGGTCTATATATGTAGACTGCGAAAGACCAAGCAACCGTTTTGATCTATCTCTATAGATTCTAATCCCAAGGATATAGGTTGCTTCTCCCAGGTCTTTCATGGAGAAAGTTTTGGACAACCAAATTTTAACTGACTGTAAGGCTGATATATCGTTTCCTATAAGTAATATGTCATCGACATATAACACTAGGAATACGGCTGGGTTCCCACTAACCTTCTTGTACACACAAGGTTCGTCAGGATTTTGTGAGAAATCAAACTCTTTAATTGTCTCATCAAAACGGATCTTCCAGCTCCTGGATGCTTGCTTTAGTCCATATATAGATCGTCGAAGCTTGCTTACTTTGGTTTTATTAACCGATGTGAAACCTTCAGGTTCTATCATGTATACATCCTCAAGCAGGTTTCCATTAAGGAAAGCTGTTTTCACATCCATTTGCCATATCTCATAATCATAATGAGCTGCTATGGCCAGGAGCATCCGAATGGATTCAAGCAAAGCTACTGGCGAATAGGTTTCGTCATAATCAATTCCTTATTTTGACGATATCCTTTTGCCACTAATCTAGCCTTAAAGGTAACAACATTACCTTCCATGTCGGATTTCTTCTTGAAAACCCACTTGCACCCTATGGGCTTAATCCCTTCAGGTGGGTTAACCAAGTCCCATACTTGATTTTTGTACATGGAATCCATTTCCGACTTCATGGTTTCAAGCCATTTATCCCTTTCTGAATTTTTCAGAACATCTTCATAACTGATAGGTTCGTCATCGTTAATGAGTAACACGTCGTTCTATGCACTTATGAGAAATTCGTATCTCTCTGGAATATTGCTGTCCTATCAGACCTACGAAGAAGTGGTGTTGTTTTAGGTTCAACTGATAGCTCATCATTATGGGTTATTGGTTGTGGGTCTAGACTAGGTGTCTATGTAATGTCTATTGGAGTTTCTTGAACTTCTTCAAGTTCAATGCTACTCCTACTATTTTCTTGTAAAAGAAATTCTTTTCTAAAAATACAGCATACCTTGAAACAAACACCTTTTGTTCCAAGGGATGATAGAATTGGTAACCTTTCGTTTCCTTAGGGTATCCAATAAATAGACATTTATCAGACTTAGCATCCAATTTGTATGATACAGTCCGCTTTACATAAGCAGGACAACCCCATATCTTTAGGTGAGATAAATGAGGTTTCTTACTATTCCACGTCTCATTTGGAGTAGTAGAGACTATCTTGGTCGGGACTCTGTTTAGTAAGTAAACAACTGTCTTAAGCGCATAGCCCCAAAAGGATTTTGGAAGTGTTGCATGATTCATCATAGATCCAACCATGTCCATCAAGGTTCGATTACGCCTCTCAGATACACCATTATGCTGTGGTGTATATGGCGGAGTCTATTGAGACAATATCCCATTGTCCCTAAGATAATCTTGAAACTCTTGACTTAAGTATTCACCACCCCGATCAAATCAAAGTATCTTAATACTTTTGCCAAGCTGTTTCTCTACTTCACTTCTGAACTCTTTGAATTTCTCAAAAGCTTCATATTTGTGTTTCATTAAGAACACATACCCGAATCGTGAGTGATCATCGATAAAGGTAATGAAGTAGCTATAGCCTCCTTGTGCAAGAGTTGACATTGGTCCACATACATCAGTATGTATTAGACCAAGCAATTCTCCCACTGGTTTACCTTTTCCGGAAAAGGGTAATTTGGTCATCTTGCCTTTTAAGCATGATTCGCATGTATCAAATGAACCGGGTTCAAATGATTCCAGAATTCCACATCGGTGTAATTTGGTCATGCATTTCTTACTTACATGGCCAAGACGACAATGCCATGTGTAGGAGTCTATTCGATTATCTATTCGAGCACGTTTGTTGCTAACTTCGATATTGAAAACGTCACCGGATAAATCTAACATGTAGATACCATTGCATAAAGTTCCGGTCCCATAAAGAACACCATTTAAAGTTATGTAACAGCAATTGTTACTAAAAGTCCAGTAGGGAGCTTTAGCAAGTCCAGTAGGGAGCTTTAGCATGAAATAGATACAATGTTCTTTAATAATGAAGGAACAAAATAACAATTATCCAATTCTAAGACAAGTCCAGTAGGGAGCTTTAGCAAATATGTTCCGATGGCATGTTTTTGAGGTGCATGTTGGGACCGGGTGCATGTATTTGAGGTGATTCTTTGATACCACTGTTGGGACCGGGTGCATGTTGACATGGATGCGGGTTCGTAATTTCAAAATTAATTACGTGCAGCCGAAGGTTTAGGATAAATAATTTCTCTAAATCATTTAACCACACATCTAAGCATGCAAGTTTATCTTGTGTAGACATGATCATATATTTGAAATTTTGCAGAAACATAAACTAATTTACGTATTACCTCGCGTAACTCGAAGGAAGGGATGAGATCCAACTGTAAGCGCCCCTTGGAAGCTCCACCTCTATTCGCGTCCACATCGAGTATCTTCGGGATGACTTCGCAAAGCCACGAGTTTCATGTTCTCGAGAACTACTAGATTCTCCGAGAACGCGACGAGAAAAACCAAGAGAGAAGTCAGAAGACTAACCACAAAAGGATGGCCGGAATCAAAATTTCGGCGAAGCAAAAGAAGAGGCTTGCGGCAAAAATATCATTGCGGCAAACTCTAATTCCGGCAGCACCTTCTTCCGGCCAAGAGATGGTCGGAGCTTCCTTCTCTGGCAGCAGGTGGTGGTCGGCAGGGAAAGGGCACGGGCGGGCGGCTGGTGCTCCTTCTTGGGGCTGGTTGGCGCACGACATGAAGGGGAGAAGAGAAGGAGAGAAAGAGAGGGAGAGAGTCTATGCCTTCATCTCTATTATTATTACCCAAGCCTTGCCTTGGGTCCTTTATATAGTGGCCTCTTGACCATTAAGCCTCTCAAATATGGAATAACTTATTCCATCATGCCAAGTTTGATTTTATATCATGGTTAAAATCATATTTTAATTCATGATAAAAAATCAATCAAGTCGCTTCTCTCCTATGAAATAAATTTTCTTATCATGGTAAATCAATCCATGATTGATTTTATAAAATAAACCAATCCATGGTTCATTTTAATTTCCATGCAATTTTATCTTGTGTAGACATGATCATATATTTATGCTTAGATGTGTGGTTAAATGATTTAGAGAAATTATTTATGCTAAACCTTCCGCTGCACGTAATTAATTTTGAAATTACGAACCCACATCCATGTCAACATGCACCCAGTCCCAACAAAATAATCCTAAATAATTCTCTTAGTGTCGTGCAATGGTAAACACTTAGATACAATTATTAGTATCATCTCCAACGGAGTCACTGCTAATAACTTGTAGGGCCGAAGTTGACCAACTATTAGTCATACTTGTCAGAAAGTTAGATTGACAAGATAGTAATGTTAGGATATATATTAAAAGTCTTGCCTCTTGGTTAGGATACATCTACATTTTAAAGAGAATCAGAAAATTACACAGTGCATGTTTATATTAGTATATGCACTAAACGTCTGATGCTTGGCATTTAGATAACATGGTGCGTGGTGTCACACAGAAGATTATGTTATCAGGTTCCTTACCGAAGCATAAGAAAGAGGCTCACAACCGAGATGGAGTTGGACAAACCATCAGGATGGTTGTAGTGTAATTAGGTGTGGTTTATCTTAAACATAGGATTACACTAGTGTACTTTGTGTACATTAAGTAGGACCAAAGGAGAGGTCATCCAATTTTTATACTGACTTAGTAAATTGGATTAGACCTCGGATAATATTATGAACTATGATCTCTTAATCCCGAAATAATGGCGGGCATATATTATTAATCATTCTCTTTGATTTACCAATGGGAAAGATCAATTCTGTTAGATCGATAGGCCCGGTAAGTTGGAAAATAATATTAATAATATGATGTGTCATTGATTATTGTCGGAATTCGTGTCCTGGTGAATCAGGGTGATGATGCCCCCTTGGTGAGCTCAAAAGGAACGTCATGTCAAATCTTGCAAGTGGACCATGGTCCGGCATGTCGAAAAGGTTGAGTGGTACTAATCATGGATCAAAAATATAATTAATTTAATTATCAATAAATTAAATTAATTATCGGACATATGATTTCTTAAACACGGGGAGATGGACGACTCGTAATAGGTAGAGCCCATATGAAAATATGGGGGTTGGTGAGGAAGTACAATGGGATCCTTTAGTGGAATGGATCTCCATTAATGGATCGGGTTTGGATCCATTAGCAGGCCAAGAACCAACTCCTCCTCATGGTCCCTATCTTAGCCCAATAAAGCCCCATAAGGAGTCATGATACAAGGCCGGTTAATTAAGGAATTAATTTGGGATTAATTAAGATAATTAATCTTGGATTAATTAAGGAATTAATCATGGAATAATTAAAGAATTAATCTTGGATTAATTAAGGAATTATTCTCTAATAAAATTTTGGAATCAATCCATAATTGATTGGGAAATTTTTTTCCAATTAATCTCCTATAAATATAAACCCCTACCTCTCTTCCTTAATCTAATTTTTCTCTTCACCTCTCCCCAACCCTAGGTCACGCCGGAAAGGGAGGGGTTTCTTCCTCTCCCTTTGCTTTTCTCTTGGACTTCGAGCGGTGGTCGGTGATCACAGAGCAAGGAGGCTTCTACTCCTCTTTGGTGGCGCTCTGCAGCAGCAAGAAGAGGAGGAGATCGACGGTGTGAAGGGGAGAAGGCTGTCCTTGGCTTGAGGTGATCGGCACCGGTGTAGGAAGGATAAAAGGTGATTGGTAGGGATTGAAGGGGGTTTTCCTTCTTCTAGTTCTCTCCTACACTTCTTCCTCTATCACTCGGGATCATCCATGCAGCTGGAGAAGGATCGCCGACGGCAAGAAATTGTTTTCTTGCGGCGCCGGCGACAAGGGAAGAAGAGGGACACCATCGGTAGGTTTGGGAAGGAGAAAGAGATCTTCTCTCAGTTATTCTTCCGGTTCTTCTTCCTCATCACCTTCTTCCCAGAGACACCTTGAGGCCAGCGCACCTTGGGAGCTGGTGGTGCCTGGCGGCACAAGGAGGGGAGGTAGATAGGTGGGCCGGCGGTGAACCCTAAACCTAGGGTTTGATTGGCGCAAGGTAAGGAGAAGGAAAAGTGATTAATTGGCAAGCCTTGGTGACTCCGCGACTTGGTAGATCATCACCCACATGACGTCCAGGAGGAGAGGGACATAAGATAGAAGACTGCGAGGTAAACGGCGAGGTATATTTCTCCCAAGCTCCAGTTTTGCTTTGATATGTTTTAATTGTGTTATCATGCTTCGTCTCGTCATTTTATGTAAGTTAGTTTATTATTTTGATTTGATATCATAGTTAATAATTAACTAACTGGACCCCGAAGATAAACACAAAAACCGACGACCCAAATCGTCGTCTTTTCCGTGGTTAATTAATCCGGCAAGTTACAAGGCCTTAACCTCGGTTTCGGCCAAGTTGTAACATGGATTAATTAACACGACGTCGAGTCGGTCGTTAGAAGGCTGGGTCTCTACTCGGATTAAATTTTTTTAATCCATAGCCATAGAGAGGTCTTTCAGATACGACCCCGTGGTTGTCTTTGGAACCGCCAAGTCATACCCTACAATTGGTATCAGAGCGAGGTTTCTGGTTTTGTGTGTTTAGGATTCGGTTACTTTTCCACACATTATCATGTACATTATTTTACTGAATAAATATTTGGATGTGTGTAGGCTAACTTTGTGTTGCAGGCACTAGATTCCAACTATTATAGCCGATGGACCCTCGGGTTCATTGGTAGTGGGAGACTTCCTAACCTTTGAATTTTGCTTGGAAGGTATGATGCCCAAGAGGTCTTTCAAGGCTGAGGGGTATAGGGCCAAAGATATGTTAGAATTGGTTCATTCTGATTTGTGTGGTTCTATGCCTATCCAAGATAGAGGTAGCTTTGAATACTTCGTGAGACGAATATTCAATGTTATAGATACGTTTACTTGATGACCACAAGTCTGAATACTTTGATCTATTTAATGAATTTTAGGCTGATGTGGAGAAACATTAAAGTAAAAGTATCAAGACACGACGATTAGATCGTAGTGATGAGTACCTCTTGGGAGAATTTAGGACATAGTCATCAGAGGTTGGGAATCAATCCTAATTGATTGCACCCGGTACGCCCCAACAGAACGGTGCAGCAGGGTGAAGGAAATGGACACTTATGGGGATGGTTAGGACAATGATAAGCTGCTCCGAGTTGCTCAATTCGTTCTGGGGATATACTCTGGAAACAGCAGCGTACATACTTGATACCATCTAGGTCAATACCTCCTACTCCCGTAGAAGTGTGGACTGAGCGAAAGCCAAGTCTATGACATATTCGGACATGGGATAACTCAGCACATGTGCTGAGAGGGGATATTGATAAGATTGGAATCTCGTGCACTAGTTCGTAGGCTATACTAGAGGAACGAAAGGTGGTTCTATTGTCCTAAGGATCAGAGGGTAATCGTTGGCATGAATACCAGATTCGTACAAGAAGACTATGTGATAAACCACAAGCCCATGAGTAGACTAGTTCTTGAAGAATTAAGAGGGGATGTTCCAATCTTAGTACCAACTATACAAGAAGATATACCACAAGTCACTACACCGCGTGTCACAGAAGATACACAGGTGGTGCTTCGTCGTAGTGGGAGGGTTGTTAGTCAACCTGAAGGATTCATGTTCTTGGGAGAGTCTTCATACTTGATCCCTGGTGACCATGAATTAAGATCCCTAGACCTATGACAAGGAACATCTGCTTTGAAGAGATAAATCCAGTCATATGGATTTGTTCAAAGGACGGATATGATTTGTGTATGTAAGAAATGTGACGAAAATGTAGTGGTATTCTTGTACTATACGTAGATAATATTTTGTTAGTTGGCAATAATAACAAAGTATTATCAGGCGTAAGGGTATGGTTGTCCAAACAGTTGATATGAAGGACTTAGGAGAAGCAGGGCACATCCTTGGCGATCAATGTTCTAAGGGATCACCATAGAAGGATGTTGTGCTTATCCTAAGCTTCATACAAGACACTATCTTAACTTGTTTTAGCATGGAAACCTCCAAGAAAAGTTTTGTACTTTTAAGAAGTGGAGCTACTCTATCTAAGGAGATATGTTTAGATTATCAAAGGAGATAGAGCAGGAAATGACGGTTCCTTTAGTGTCGGCTACAGGAAGCCTCATGTATGCTAAAATTAAGACCGGATATTTGCTTTGTCATGTGCATGGTTAGTAGATATCACAGTAACATAGGTCAAGGAAATTGGATTGCGATAAAAGCTTATATTAGTGCCTGAAAAGGACTATGGATTATAAGCTAGTTTACTGAACAGACCAATTCCCCATGGGTTATATGGATACAAATTTCCAGTCGGGTAGGGGCAAATATAATTATTTCTTGAGGTTTTGTGTTTACTTTAGGAGGTAGAACCATAGTTGGAGGAGTGTCACGCAGCGTCTGCGTGATGGACTACACCATGGAAGCTAGATATATGGTAGCCTCTGAGGCAGCCTGGAAAGCTACATGGTTCAGGAACCTCAAGATGGACTTCGATGTGATTCTTGGTTTGCTCAAAGCTATCAAATTTTGTTGTGATAAACAATGGTGCAGTTGCAAACTCGAAGGAATCACGAGCCCATAAGGCAAGTAAACACATAGAGCGCAAGTACCACCCAGGAGAGAAAAAGCTGTTGTTGCCTAGATTACATCAGGGGACAACCTGGGAGATCTTTTCACTAAGGCCTTGATAGCGAGAGCTTTAGGCATGTGGAGGATCAGGGAGTCAGATGTATGACATTTTGAGGATAGCAAAGCCTTTGAGTATAAGTGGGAGATTGTTAGATGTGTATATTGAAAGACATGCTTCTTATATATATATATATATATATGAACATCTTCATTTTGAAAATAGAATCACTACTACACTAGGTGTCTGCTTATATTAGTACATGCATAAAGTCCATTACTTTGCATTGTAGATAACATGGTGTGTGGAGTCACACGGAAGATCATGTTATCATCTCCTTGCCTAATATAAGTAGAGGCTCACAACCGAGATGGAATTGGACAAACCATCAGGATGGTTGTAGTGTAATTAGGCATGGTTGGCCTTTACCATAGAATTACACTAGTGTACTTTGAGTACATTAAGCAGGACCAAAACTCGAGGTTATCCAATTTGTACTGACTTGATAATTGGATAGGACCTCAGATTTTATTATGGAGTACGATCTCTTAATCCCGATATAATAACGGACATATATTATTAATTATTATTTCTTTGATTTAACAATGGGCGAGATCTATTCTGTTAGATTGATAGGCCCGGTAAGTTGTGAGATAATATTAATAATATGATGTGCTGTTGATTATTTACGGAATCTGTGTCCTGGTGAGTCAAGTTGATGATGGCCCCTTGATGAGCTCAAAAGGTTCATCATGCTAAACCCTGCAGGTGGATTTGATCCGGCATGATGATAAGGTTGAGAGGTACTATTCAAGGACCCAGAGGTTAATTAATTTGAATTATCAGTAATTTAAATTAATTAACAGACATTCGATATATTAAACACGGAGGTATGGATGACTCATAATAAGTGGAGTCCATATGTAAATATGGGGGTTAGTGAGGTAATTCAATGGGGATCCTTTAGTGGAATGGATCCTCATTAATGGACCGGGTTTGGATCCATTAGTAGGCCAAGATCCAACTCCTCCTCATGGTCCCTGGCGACATTCCTTTGGTGAGGGATTGGTTGGCGCAAGGACAAGGGATCGACTTGGTGACCACGGTTCATGGTAGATCGTTGCCCACACGACGTCCAAGAGGGGAGGGTCATACGGTAGAAGATCGTTTGGTAATGGAAGGTATAATTCTTCCATGGATCCTTTTGTTGCATTTGTGTCATGTTTAATTGCCTCATCATTTCATGTTAATTATTTAATTGTTTTGATTTTGTATCATATGCAATAACCATAAACACAAAAGCCAGCGATCCACTCGTCGCCTTTTCCGCTGTTGAACGGTCAAGCAAATTACAAGGCCCGATCTTTGTGATTAGCCAAGTTGTAATTTGGATCGTCCGATACGGCACGAGATGGTCGTTGGGAGACGGGTCTTCATTCGGATTATTTTTTTAATCGGTAGACATGAAGAGGTCTCTCAAGGATGACCAAGTTTTCGCTAAGAAAACCCACCAAGCCATACCCAACAGTTTGATCAAACGGTCGCTCGAATCGGTTTGCACGATGATGAGTCAGTTGTTTGGGAAATTGTTCTCCATTCGGATTGATAAATTTTAATTTGGAGACATGAAGAGGTTTCTCATGCGTGATTAGGAATCTAACAATTGGTATTAGAGCCAATGGTTTCCGATTTTCTGTGTTTTGAATTCGGTAATATTTTTTGCACTTATCATATATTTTATTATGCTGGATAATAGTAGGATGTGCGTAGGCTAACTCTTTGGTTACAGGCACGAGATTCGACTATTATGGCTTAATATGATGTGTAATTTTATTTCAATCCTCGGGGTTGACGTGACTAAATTTGGTATTTAATTTTTATAATTAAATACGACATAGTTTAGCCGCGTATTTTGATTTACTTTCGATCTCGACTTATTGTACACTCCTTCATGGAGTATAGGATCGATGGATGTAAATTAAAAAAGATTTTTATCTTGGCTCGGAGCTCCTTCATGGATGAGGCTTGCGCATGGTGATTGGAGGAGGAGACAGGAGGTGACACGACTGGAGGCATATTGGAGAACAAAAGCCATAATAGTTGGAAAATTAGATTTTCATAGTTATTGCTTTTTGATTATATGCATGTTGTGTGTGCTTGAAAATTCCTCAATTCCAAATTACTAAGTGGGAGAGGGATTCTAAGAGTCCCATGACTCCATTACTAATTTGACATGTGATGCGAACAAACTTGCGCGTTGACTCTAAGTTCCTTCCTCCATATCGGGTGAGTTTGTTTCGCGAATCACTAGGTCAGACATGATTATAGGAAGTTATTTAGGAGCGTGTGATCTTCCCCATCAGAAGGGACATAATCCTAGACAATTGCCTTAGTATTGTGTAATGGTGAACACTTAGATGCAAATAATAATATCCTCCCCATCAGAGTCACTGATATTATTTGTAGGGCCGAAGAGGAACCAACTATTAATTTTTTATGTCAAAAAGTTAGGTTGACAAGATAATAAAATTAATCGGTAAAACCTCCTCTTACAAATGTAGAATTCATATACGTCCACACTATCGTGGCATACGACATTCTCGGTGTTTTGAGGTGTTGGTTGATTTTAAAATTTTGTTGTTTGAGGAATCAATAATTTTTTAAAATCTAAAGTTTTGATCATTGTGATTCTCAGGATTTTCAAAAATAGCTTTCAACCCACTTGCTGTAATATTGAAAGAAAATAAACTTACGGGCCCTAACTCTATTGATTGGAAAAGAAACCTGGACATTGTCTTGACTGCTGAGGAGTAGAAATTTGTACTCTTTGAGGACTATCCTGAAAAGCCTAGCGATAATTCTAGTAAAGTGGAAAAGGAACGTTATAAGAAGTGGGTAAAGGCAAACGAGATGATGCAGTGTTTCATTTTGGCTTCTATGTCAAATGTGCTGCAACATCAACATCAGGCCATGGTCACTACTTACGATATGATCCTCAATCTCAAAGAACTCTTCGGACACCAGAATCGGGCTACTAGGTAAGAGGTGATGAGGAACTTGATGATGACCACCATGGTTGAGGGAACACCCGTGGGGGATCATGTTCTCAAAATGATGGCTCATTTGAAAGAGATAGAAGTCCTTGGAGCAGAGATCGATGGGGAAACCCAGGTCAATATCATTCTCGAATCTCTACCTAGGAGTTTTGAGTAGTTTCGCCTGAACTATAATATGAACAAATGGACATATTCATTGGCGGAACTTCTGACAGAAATCCAGGCGGCAGAGGGACTTTTTTATCAAAGTGCTCATGCTTTGGTTGCTCAGAGCGATTCTACTTCTAAGCTGAAAGGCAAGAAGAAGAAGAAATAAGGTGTGGCAAAGAAGGTGACAGGATCCCAAGGACCTCAGGCTAGCGTGAAGAAGCCGAAAGGCAAGTGCTTCACGTGCAAGTATACTGGACACTGGAAGGAGGACTATCCCCGTCGTCAGGAGTATAATAAAGGTATATCTTTTTGTTTAATTGTTGATTCATGTTTAGCGGTGTTATCTACCGGTACCCGGTGTGTAGATACGGGAACCACTGATAATGTCTACAATTCTTTGTAGGGGTTCTAGGAAACCCGACGACAAGCTGATGGAGAGATTACCGTCTACATGGGCAATGCTACGGAGGTGGCGGGTATTGCAGTGGGAGACACTTATTTATCGTTTAATAGAAATAAAATTTTGATTTTAAGAAATTGCCTTTTTGTACCTACTTTTAGAAAGAACCTTGTTTCAGTTTCTAAACTAATAAAGGATGGGTATTCTATCTCTTTTAATGACTGAGTTGTTATAAAAAGAAATAGAGAGATTATCTGTTCTGGTGCGATGGTTGGCAATTTATACTCTCATGAACCAAAATCTCCCACGATGCAAATAGAGGTAAATAACTCATCGTCTAACCAAAATAAGAGGAAAGAACCTTCAAAGATGAACCATACATATCTTTGGCATCTAAGACTTGGACATATTAACCTGAGTAGGATTCAAAGGTTGATAGCTGATGGACCTTTGGGTTCATTAGTGGTGGAAGACTTTGTTGGATCATTGACGGTTGCTAGAGGGGGGTGAATAGCAATTCTTCGATTCTTCTTCTACTAACGTTGTTAGTTGCTCAAGCGAAAATACAATAAAACAAAACTAACAACGTAAACAATGCTAACACAAACCTATTTACTTGGTATCCACCCCTAAGGGTGACTAATCCAAGAATCCTTCGATGGATCACTCCACGGATAACCTCCGGCTAGCCCTTGTCGCTCCTTGTGGGTGGAGAAACCTCGCCACAGCACTTTGACAACACCTGAGCACCAAAGGCAACTAATCTACTCCACCCAAGCAAATCTCGCCAAGAACCCCAGCCCAAACCGAGTTCTCTTTAAATAGAACTCAGGTTGGAAACCCTCGCTGGCAGTCGACTACTCCCAAGGCAGTCGACTGCCCCCACTCAGATTCGACCGTTGACAGTGTTGAGGCAATCGACCCAAGAATGATTGGGAAGATCATGGTTTTGATGTGTGTGTGCGGTTAGGGTGTTGTGTGTATTTGATATGTGTGATTGAGTTTGCAGGACTTGGAGAATCACACATGAAGAATATATCCGAGGGACGAGAGTCGAGGGAGGAGGACTCCGAGGACAAGCCGAGAAGTGGACATCAAGGGCACACGTGAAGGGTGGCATGGAGGCAAGCCAAGGGAAGGCTTGTGTGCGCATCCGAGGGACGATAGCCAGAGGAAGAAGACTTCAAGGGGAAAGCCAAGGGAGCATACCTGAAGGCACGCGTGAAGGAGAGTGTTCGGAGTGAATGTAAGTGAGTGGAGAGGCTGAGCAGTCAACTGGCCAAAGGGTAGTCAACTGCCAAAACTCACAAAATGTTTTCAACCTCGGACCAGTCGACTGCCCCAGGATCAGTTGACTGGTCATCTCCAAAAACTAGCCGTTGGTTGGCATTTAAAGCTAGGCCAGTCGACTGCCCCAGGGGCAGTCGACTGGTGCGGGGCTGGATAGCTTGCGAAGCTGTTCTGTTCTCTTATTTAAAGGGGACTTTTTGCCACGAGTTGGGTACGGTTCTCTACTGTACCAAAGTGCTGTTAGTGCCTCGATCTACTCTACCTCTAGCTTTCATCTTAATCTTGTAAAGAGGATGAAGGCAACCTTGTAAAGGTTTTCTCCACCTTGAAGGAGACTTTTCATAGTTGAGGTGGTGTACTCGTGCGGATCCTTAGATTAGTCACCCTTTGGGGTGGATACCAAGTAAAATACTCTTGTTAGAATTGAATCTATTGTTTTCCATTTTATTTTGTATTGTGTTAACCATATTGTAGAGAAAAATTGAAAAGAGCTATTCCCCCCCCCCCCCTCTAGTTTAGCCATCGATCCTAACAATTGGTATCAGAGCGCAAGGACGCCTTCAACGGACTAACTGCCAAGAAAAGAAAATCATTGAAATGTCCGACTCGCACATTCAACCGCCAAAATTCGAGGGAGAATTTTCTTGGTGGAAGAAGAGAATGGAGGTATTTTTCAATACCGACTTTGATATTATGCTAATAATGGAAAACTATTTTGAGGTGCCTAGGGACCAAGAAAACAAGCTTGTTGAGAAAGTAAAGTGGAGCAAGAAGCAAAAAGATGATCACTTAGCAAATTCAAAAGCCTTGCATCATCTATTTAGTGTGCTTCCTCAACAAGAAGTGACAAGGATTGGAAACTACTCAAGTGCCATGGATTTATGGGAAAAGCTAGTGGAACTTCATGAAGGCACCTCATAGGTGAAGATGACAAAAAGAGATCTTCTTCGGTCCCAACTCAATTATATCAAGCTCGATAAAGGGGAGAAGGTAACAAGCTTACATGCTAGATTTAAGGAGATACTTAATGGGCTAACAAGTTTAAGGGAGCAATTACCCAACCGAGACATTTTGATGAAAGCCATCAATGCCTTCCCAGGAACATCAACTTAGAGCTCAATGGTGGACTCATACTATATTTCCAAGGATCTAGAGAAAACATCTCTAGAGGAATTTTTCTCAACCATGGAGCTTCATGAGACTCGAGTTGGAGGAACAATCAAAGAAGTATACTACAAGCCCAAGAGTATAGCCCGTGTGGTAAACAAGGGAAAAGGTAAGAAGAAGGATGTCTCATTATCCGATTCGGAGGAACCTAGTGTTTCCATGGGTAGTGATGCGGAAGCCTACATGGTAAGAATAGTAAGAAAAGCATTTAAATAATTTTCTACTAACAAGTCTCATGGTAGGAAAGAATAAAGGAGTAAACATAAATCAAGAAAGATTATTTACTACAATTGCCAAGGAGAAGGACACATGAGAGATGAGTGTCCTCTCTTGAAAAAGAAGGAAGAAAAGAAGAAAGAAGGAAAGAAGAAATCAAAAGAGAAGGAGAAGAAGGTGCAAAACTTGAAGGCTACATGGGATGATCCATCTTCATCGGAGGAGGAGGAGCATTTTGTATCCCAGTTTGCACTAATGGGAATTGATGACCTTGCCTCCACGGCATCCGAATTTGAAGAAGAGAAGAGCTCGAGTGAAGATGAATGGAGCTCCAAGTGAAGGGGGAGGCTCCACCTTGGAATCGGACTTCTCGGTAAGTGAGGTACACACATCTTACCCACTTCTATTCTTGTAAAAATAATTTCTAGCACTAGTGATGATTTGATTGATGCTAAAAAGAAAATTAAGTGGTTAAAAAAGGGGAATTGCATGTTAAAGGAGAAATTAGCATCTATAGAAATTAAGAACAATGAGCATGCTTCTTCTTCTATCCCAAAT
This sequence comes from Boesenbergia rotunda, assembly GCA_024364735.1. Taxonomy (NCBI): domain Eukaryota; kingdom Viridiplantae; phylum Streptophyta; class Magnoliopsida; order Zingiberales; family Zingiberaceae; genus Boesenbergia; species Boesenbergia rotunda. Next base: position 371,011 of record JAGFNQ010000199.1, read on the forward strand.
GACTCATGTTTAGAAGAAGAAAATAATGATTTAAGAGAAAAGGTAGATAGTCTTACCCAAGCACTTAGGAAGTTTGAAGTTGGCTCAAAGACATTAGATATGATCATTGGGAGCCAAAGGGCAAGCTTTAAGAAAGAGGGGTTAGGTTTTGTAAAATCTTGCAATGGGAAAACCTATCATTGCCTAATTGCTAGAGGACAATCAAAGACCAAGACCCTAAGTAAGAAATGGATCCCCAAGGAATACTTTGCTAACCCAATTAGGAAACATTACAATTGGGTACCGAAGTCATTCCTCAAGGGTTAGAGGATTTGGGATAAGTCAACCATGGTATTAGAATTTCAAATTTTTGGAATTTGGTTGACTTGAGATATTGAGGGGGAGTTTATAGCCCATAGTAGAAATTCATGATGAATTGGGTAAAATAAGGCTTACCTTGAAAACATCTCATATTACTTTGCTTTATGTCTATATTTACGCATATGAGATGTTAGGATGATACAAATGACTCACTTGTGCTTGTTGCATTGTGTTGGGTCATTAGAAGTATCAAATTATGAAAAATAGATCAACCATGGGAAAAGCAAGTGTTTATTTGATGGACACTTTGCCCAAAGATCATGGTTGGACATTTTAAATATTTGAAAACCATTCCATGTTGTATTTATTTTGGCATGACCTTGGAACATGTATGGTTGAATAATTAGATTGAAAACTTGATACAAACTTAGTGGTTTTCAAGAACTTTGAAACTTTAGACAAAAGTCAAGTATGTTTGAAATTTTTCATGAACTGATATTTTTTCTTGATAGAGTATATTATATCAAACATGCTTCCAAATTTTTACATTTTTTGGAATTTTTTGGAATTTTTGGGAGGTTTCTGAAATTCAGATCAGAAGCTGAAAAATGAGACTGACAGAGTATCAGTCGACTGCCATTTTGGCCAGTCGACTGATACTGCTGGTTTCAGTTTCTGCCATAATTTTTTTCAGAAATGAGGATTCCCTCATTTGATGCCATGGGTTAGCATTGTTGTAGGCAATCGTTTTGATGGTGTCAAAGGGGGAGAATGGGTAGTTTAGGTTAGATTTTTGCTAAAACTTTGACATAATCTTGGATTATGATGAGAAATTGAAAATGGAAAATGGATGAAGCATAGGTTAAGGGGGAGGTTACCTCTTGGATTTTGCTATTTTCAATTGCGGTTGTGTGTTGTTAAGTTAGGTTTGCAACTTAACTAATGGTTTAAACTTGGTTTATGATAAGAATTGAAAATGGGAGAAGACATGGGTTAAGGGGGAGGCTCCTCTTGGTTTTTACTATGTCTTGCTTTTTCAATTGCTATTGTTATTTACTGTTTCTTGACTAGTATTTTTCTCCCTAACTTAAACATGTTGCCACACATCAAAAAGGGGGAGATTGTTGAGGCAATCAACCCAAGAATGATCGGGAAGATCATGGTTTTGATGTGTGTGTGCCAATATGTTTAAGGTTAGGGTGTTGTGTGTATTTGATATGTGTGATTGAGTTTGCAGGACTTGGAGAATCACACATGAAGAACATATCCGAGGGACGAGAGTCGAGGGAGGAGGACTCCGAGGGCAAGTCGGGAAGTGGACTTCAAGGGTATACGTGAAGGGTGACATGGAGGCAAGCCAAGGGAAGGCTTGTGTGCGCATCCGAGGGATGATAGCCAGAGGAAGAATACTTCAAGGGGCAAGCCAAGGGAGCATACCTGAAGGCACACGTGAAGGAGAGTGTTCGGAGTGAATGTAAGTGTGTGGAGAGGCTAAGCAGTCGACTGGCCAAAGGGAAGTTGACTGCCAAAACTCATAGAATGTTTTCAGCCTCGAACCAGTCTACTGGTCATCCCCAAAAACTAGCCGTTGGCTGGCATTTAAAGCTAGGCCAGTCAACTACCACAGGGGCAGTCGACTGGTGCGGGGCTGGACAGTTTGCGAAGGTGTTCTATTCTCTTATTTAAAGGAGACTTTTTGGCATGAGTTGGGTACGGTTCTCTGCTGTACCAATGTGCTGTTAGTGCCTCAATTGATCTATTCTTCCTCTAGCTTTCATCTTGATCTTGTAAAGAGGATGAAGGCAACCTTGTAAAGGTTTTCTCCACCTTAAAGTAGAGTTTTCATAGTGGAGGTTGTGTACTCGTGCGGATCCTGGGATTAGTCACCCTTTGGAGTGGATACCAAGTAAAATACTCTTGTTAGCATTGAATCTATTGTTTTCCATTATATTTTGTATTGTGCTAACCATATTGTAGAGAAAAACTGAAAAGAGCTATTCACCACCCGTCTAGCCGAGCCATCGATCCTAATAGACAGTCCCAACGTTCGAATTCTGCTACACACCAGTCGACTGGTCCAGGGTGCAGAACCTACTGTGAGTTTCTGTTTGTGCTGATAGTCGACTGTTATAACACCAGTCGACTGCCCAGCCTCTACAAACACTCTTCCTCACTCTATTGACCCTCATCGACATGTGCCTTCAAGCATACTCCCTTGGCTTGCTCCTTGAAGTCCTCTTCCACCGGCTATCGTCCCTTGGATGTGCACGCAAGTCCTCGACTTGCCTCCATGCCACCCTTCATGTGTGCCCTTTGAAGTCTACTTCTCAGCTTGCCCTTGGAGTCATCTTCCCTCGACTCTCGCCCCTTTACGACTTTGCTGACTCTTCACTAGCAGCCTTGAGTATTGCCTTCGCGTCTCTTCGTCTTCGACCCTCGTCCCTCGGATGCACACAAGACTCCAGCTTGTCTCTATGCCATCCTTCACGTATGCCTCGAAGTCCACGCCCCTCAGCTCATCATCCCTGCTATACCAAGGTCCGTTAGGTGCACACAAGCCTCCAGCTTGTCTCCATGCTACCCTTCACCATACCGAAGTCGTCCAGCCAAGTCAATATGTGTAAACCTGCAATCCTGCACACTCAATTACACATATTAGATCACAAGGGAAAACCTAACTTACACCCTTTGCCCAAACATCAAAACTCATGGTCACTCCTGACCACAGATTGCCTCAATAGACTTCCCCCTGTGAATATTGCTTAGAAGGTAAGATGACTAAGAGGCCTTTTAAGGCTAAGGTGTATAGAGCCAAAAATGTGTTAGATTTGGTTCGTTCTAATTTGTGTGGTCCTATGTCTATCCAGGCTAGAGGTGGCATTGAATATTTTGTCTCTTTTATAGACGTTTATTCAAGGTATGAATACATTTACTTGATGTGTCGCAAGTCTGAATGCTTTGACATGTTCAAAGAATTCAAGGCTGATGTGGAGAAGTGTTAAGGTAAAAGTATCAAGACACTACGATCTGATCATGGTGGTGAGTACCTATTGGGAGAGTTCAGGACTTACTTGTCAGAGGTTGGGATTTAATCCCAATTCTCTATACCTGATACGCCCCAACAGAACAATGTAGTAGAGCGAAGGAATAAGACTCTTATGTAGATGGTTAGATCGATGATGAGATACTCCGAGTTACCAGATTCATTCTAGGGATATGCTCTGGAAACGGCAGTGTACATACTGAACTTGGTACCATCTAAGTCAGTACCCTCTACTCCCACAGAATTATATGTTGGATCGAGAGAAACGATAGAGGGGGGTGAATATCCTTAAAAATTTTCGAAAAAGAATTAGAGTAAGTACGCAGCGGAATAAGAACAATCGCAAACACAGGGAGTTTTACTTGGTTCGGAGCCTGGGTCGACTCCTACTCCAAGTCCCACGGTCGTTGACCGTTTACTGAGGGCAATTCTATAATCGCGCAAAGATTCTTACAAAAGTTTACAATTGTAGTACAGTAATAGTATAACAGAAATGAAAAATCAATTCTTCGTTACCGACGTCCGATATCGGATGTTTCTCAGAGCAGAGGGACGTCGTCAGCGCTTTCGTGTCGAGTTGGAAGGTTTCTGGAGCGAAGCGCAGGAGCAGAAGAACGTAACAGCGTTGGAAGAAGTTGTGTTCAGGCTTGAGGGGTCGAGGGCGCCTGGGAGTAAATGTATACTCAAATAGTGAATATTCATTTATTAAAGTAAATAATTACAATCATAAGGCGATTGCCTTAGGACACTTCTCTCATATTACTAACACGATCCACCAACCGATTAATTCCTCCGAAACCCCTCATCTCCCAAGCCCTAGCGCCGAAACCCACTTCTTGCGCGTCCTCCTCCTGTCCGTGAGTTCCTCTGCTGGCGATCTTCTTCCTGTGCGTGCGCCCTTCTTCCTGCGAGTACTCGCAGTCTGCAACCAGTGAGGGTGTTTCATTTCTGCGCACGTCTTCTGCGGTGCTTCATTCTCTGCAAGACCCTTCTCTCGACTTGGGTCGTGGTCTTCCGAAGCCAATCAACTCAATCATGTGTTTTATCCAAACAAATCTTCAATGGCACCTAAGTAAGTGTTTTTGTTAGTTTTCATTACCAATCAGTTCATAGATTATGTATTTGGGCTAACCATGGTCTTTCTTTTGGTGTTCTTCTGTTGTGCCGTGACTCTATGCTTTTGCCGTGACCTCCCTTGTCTTGACCTAATATTTTACTGATTAAATCTCATCTCATCTGATCAATTCCTTGGGTTATGACTAATTTGTTCAATGGCTTACCTTGATTACTCTATACCATGACCATTTCTTTATTGATTTTGTGATCCTTCAATCTATGACTCGATTATCAATTTGTGTCATGATCCTATCGATATCTGATTTACTAATCATGATCAAATCTGTTGCCATGATCAATTCTTCACACTCATTAGAAAAGCATCTAAGGGCAAGGAACCCGTGAAGGGAAGCGCAAAGGGAAAAGGTCCCTCTTCTTCTGCGCCCTCCCGAAGGCCTCAGCCTTCGTCGAGCTCCATGTTCCCGAACACTACGTGTGAGCAAGCGTTCCAGTCTCGTACCTTCAAACTGCTTTCTTGTCGATCGATTGATGTTCCCTTTCTATCCGAGCACTATCCCTCCATCATGGAGATAGTCACCTTCTACAACCTTGGCTTTCTTCTCTCCCTGGAGCGGACAATAAACTATGACCTTGTTTCCAAGTTCTACAATAACCTACAACAAGGTCCTCAAGGTGGCTTTGAGTTTACTACCCGAGTAGCAAAGAGAAATCTAGATTTCTCTTATGAGATCCTGGCGGAGTATTTGGGCGGTCGTCGATCGCCTAACTTGTACTCTATCTATCCAGAGCTCCCTGACCCTTTGTTGGCTCCGTTTGCCAATGTTACCCCCGACATCATTTATCAGCACTTCTTTGGCCATCCACGACCAGCTGGTCTTGACGAGCTAGGGGCCGACTTTTTGACCTTTGCGGCCCTCCGACTTTCCCCTGTTGACTACATCCTCTTCAAGATAATCACCAATTGCATCTTGCCTATCACTTCAAAGCCCTTGACCGAGATCCGTCCCTATCATTGCCTGATGCTCTATGGTATGCACCGACGCATGGATTTTGACATCATGGAGAGCATTTTTCAGTCCATCTTATCCTATAGAGAGCCAAGCCGACGCACTGTCTATATGCCGTTTGGCCTCGTCATCACCGACTGGCTTATGTTAGTGGGAGTTGATGTAACCAAGGGTCGGACAGTGCCCATGGTTAGACAGGATTGCAGACTTGGCAGACGGGCGTTTGCCAAATCCGACATCATCATTCAGGATCACGATCGGGCACTGGTTTGGAAGGATGGGAGGGGTCTTGGCGATCTACCTGTGGGAGGTCCACATTTTCAGGCACCAGCCGATGCTGCTGCACATCAGGAGGCTCCCGCTGCTACTGTTGACTACGACTATGAGCCGGACCAAGATCTGCGCTGGCAGATTTCAGAGCTTGACCGGACCATCCAGCATGATCTTCATTTGCGAGAGCTCTATCGCGAGGAGGTTCGGTCGGGTTTTCGCTCCTTCGATCGCAGACTGACCGCGGTGGAGTCTGATGTCTCCGGGGTCCGTACTTTACAGCAAACTTGGTATGATGAGTGGCGCCAACACACATTTCCTGGAGATGCGCCCTCAGGCAGTGCTGCACCTGGATCTTTTGTTCCTGATGATGCTACGATGGATGACCCTATGCATGATGACCCCCCCCTCCCGTTGATGGTTGATCTATTCTGCTTCTGCCCTTGACTATTTGACTGGTTGGATTGTATGACTTTCGGGTTGTATGCCTATGACTTGACGTTGATGGTTTTTGTACTATTTTGCCTTGACTTTGATGCTTGAGGATGCATCTGACACTATGCCTACTTTTCATATTTGACTAACTATTTTCTGCTTATTGATTGGCGTATATGATTGTTCATAAATTGCTATCGTTGTGTTTGCCTCATTATGCGTTGCTCTGATTATGCTTATGATGCCATGTTCATATGATACATATGCTTGTTTTGTCATGCCCTATATTTATCATATGTTTTAATATGCTTTCAAAATTCACTCAAATCTTTTGTTGTTTTGGAAAACCCCTGGGTTGAGGGGGAGTATGATTAAACTTAACAACCCGTCTACACCCTTTTCGGTGTTTGACAAAGGGGGAGAGTGAGGTTGGTTAAGTTTAGGATGATCATGTTGTAGGGGGAGGATCCTGATTCCCCTATGATTCTGGAATTTGAATTTGAGAAAATTGATTTCAAAATCCCTAAACATAAAATCGGGTTGTCAAACAACAAAAAGTTGGAGATTGTTGATGCAGTCTGACCCTGATTGTTGATTTGGTGTTGACACCGTTTTAGTTTAGGTTGATGATTATGATTATGATTAAGTCCTGGTCATGGACTAGACAAACCTAGTGGGACTAGGTGTGAGAAAATCCTAGCTTGGAGGGCTAGGTATGGAAAAGTCCTAATCTGGACGGTTAGGTGTGGAAAATCCTAGCTTGGAGGGCTAGGTGTGGAAAAGTCCTAATCTGGAGGGTTAGGTGAGGAAAATCCTAGCTTAGAGGGCTAGGTGTGAAAAGTCCTAACCTGGAGGGTTAGGTGTGGAAAATCCTAGCTTGGAGGGCTAGGTGTGAAAAGTCCTGACCTGGAGGGTTAGGTGTGAAAAAGTCCTGGCTTGGAGGGTCAGGTCCTAGCCTAGAGGGCTAGGTTGATGAAATCATGGCTTGGAGGGCCAGGTCCTAGCCTGGAGGTCTAGGTTGATGAAATCCTGGCTTGGAGGGCCAGATCCTAGCCTGGAGGGCTAGGTTGATGAAATCCCAGCTTGAAGGCGAGGTCCTAGCCTGGAGGGCTATGTTGATGAAATCCCAGCTTGGAGGGCCAGGTCCTAGCTTGGAGGACTAGGTTGGATGAAACCCTAGCTTGGAGGGCTAGGTTGGAGCCCCTGGATCGGTCTGGTGACCGATCAGGGAAGTTGGCACGGTGCTCCTTCATGGATCAGTCTGGTGACCGATCCAGCGATGACTGATAGGTCTGGTGACCGATCAGGGAGTATACATTTCAGTCACTATACGGCTCCTGATTGGTCTGGTGACCGATCAGGGAACCCACAAGTGAGTTGAGTTCCCCTGCTGCTCTGCTCCAGATCGGTCCGGTGATCGATCAGGGAGCATCCAGTAGGTTTTTGGGAACCTTACTGATCTGCCCCTGATCAGTCTGGTGACCGATCTGGAACACTGTTAAGACCGTTCTGGAGAATGATCAAATGTCGCGAGTTCCTCACTATGACCGATCAGGACGGAGCCTGATCGGTCTGAGCATGCCCTGATCGGTCTGGTGACCGATCAGGAGGGTCGGACTGCGAAGCTCAGAAATCGCCCGGCAAAGGGGTGGATCGGTCTTGTGATTGATCCATAACCTCAGATCGGTTTGGTGATCGGTCCAAGAGAGTCCCAAAGAAATCGCGATTTCTGATTGAGCATTGGGGACCGATCAGGATGGAGCCTGATCGGTCTGAACCCACCCTGATCGGTCTGGTGACCGATCAGGAGGCTCTCTGATCGGTCCGGTGACCGATCACTTTAATTCAAAATGCACTGTCAGACGCTCTGATGGCGTCTGAACACATCTGATTCTCTGCGCTTAATCTCTAACACTTGATTCTATGCTTGATATGCTGTGCTAATGCTCTGATTAAATGTGTAGGTGATAGGGATGGATTCAAACACTCAAGGAGAGTCAATGGAAGCCTTTCCTTGGAGCAGGTTTGTCCATTTGCCATCTCATGTTGCAACGGCTGGAGCTACTGACTGGAGCTGCTGACTGGAGCTTGGCTGAGGGAAGCTCAGGGAGTCTAGGGAGAGTTCAGTGATAGGTTGGATGTTGCAGGTGAGCAGCTGGAGGCTGTAGTGAGGTGGCTGTGACCTGAGATCAGCAGAGGAAACTTAAGTGCTGGGTGGCAATCGAGTCTCAACAACTGAGTTCCCTAGATAGCTTGTGTTCATGCGACATCTTGTGTGCTGCTTGTGTGATCTGTTGTACCATCATCTTGAGCAATCAACTGTGATCTTTGAAGCAACCATCTGTTACTGAGCACTTGAAAGAAGAAACAAGAGGCTTGGCGAGTCCATCAACGAGAAGACACGAAGAAGGGAGTTCTTGCGTGAGATCTGCGCTGGGTGGAGCTCGGGAGAAGTTCTGCTTGTGTTCTTGTGGTTTCAAGTGCTAAGTAAGATCCTTCTTGTGTTTCCTGTACTTTATCTTTGATCCATTTCAAAACGCTGTGGAGAGGTTACTCCACCGGTTGCATTTTATCCGGATTTTCCGGGGCTTGATCTACCGACAATCAAGGGATCACCCACCTTAAGGGCACGCCAAGGAGTAGGGGCAAGTTATCCCCGAAGCTTGTAAATCCTCTTGTTAGCATTCTTGTGTTTGCTCTTAGCTTAGAGTTTACGTTTCTGCATACTCTGTTTTTCTTTAGCTTCCGCTGTGCTACTAACATTTGAGGTGCAGAAAATCGATAAGTGTTAAAGTTCGGTGTCTGGCTATATTCACCCCCCCTCTCTCTAGCCATCCAAGATCCAACATTAGGTGCCCAACCCTCGGCCAGGACTTATTGCTCAATTCCTCGAATCAGGACTTCGTGCCTAGTCCGCGACTAGGACTTAATGCCCAACCCAATGTCAGGACTTAGGTGCCCAGCTGTAACGGCCCAAAATTTTTCCCATATATAATGATATGAGACATTCTTCTGAAATGTCATGATGGGCTTGGCTTAATGGGCTTTGATGTGGATTAGTGCAAAATGTGATAAAAAGAAAGTGTAGAAAGGAAGAAGCAAGGATCGAACCTTGAACCTCCTAGTTGCACTAACCATGTCTTAACCAATGCACCAAGGGTGTTTCATGTTGAGAGAATAAGGAACGCCTTAGTTAAAGCTAGGAAGGTGAAGAGACATGTCCCTTCATGAGAATAGTATAAATAAGAGAGGAAGAGTGGGAAAGAACTTTGATTCTTCTTCTTCCCCCCTCTCCCCACCGAACCCTAGAGCCCTCTTCTCCCTTTTCAATTTTCGAAAATACACCCTAGGGTTCTAACCCTAGGGAATTGGAAGGAAGAAGACCCCATCCAAGGATCTTGCCCTCTACTAGGGCCAAGAGTTCTAGAGAAGTTCTAACAAGGGGAACTCTCACCCCTCCTTCAACCAAGTGTACCCTAAAAGATTTAGAGAAGGTGAATTTCAAGCGAAAGGATGTAAGTATCCCCTCGCCTGTAGTGTAATTGTTGTGCATGATTCCTTCTCCTTTCTTATTTTCGGAAATGGGTTGTTCCTTGTGCAAAGTTTCGGCTACCCCCCAAGGGAGAGACCTTGGCTACTCCTTGATGCATGAGGAGACCCCTTGGGACTTAGGGTATAGATATATGTTGTTTCCCTTCATGTTGTGATGACAAAAACTAGGGTGAACACCCTACAAGGTTTCGGTCAAGGATAGAAATTAGGGTTTAGGGTTGTATGATTATCCTATGATGTATCCATGCTTAGTAGTGTTGACAAGGTGTTTGTATAAATGTTTGTGTGAATGTTTGATTTCAAAAACCCTAATTCCCCTACCTTACACCATTCGGCCAACATGAATAGGTTAGGGTTTGTGAAGGTTAAACTACCCTATGAGATATGTTTATGTTTAGAAAGATGATATGTATATGCATGTGATGTTTCAATGGAATGCTTGATTGGAAAACTCAACTTGGCCTAGCATGTAACTTTCGGCCAAGGCATGAAACATTAGATTTGTGAAGGTTAAACTACCCTATGAGATATGTTTATGTTTAGAAAGATGATATGTATATGCATGTGATGTTTCAATGGAATGCTTGATTGGAAAACTCAACTTGCCCTAGCATGTAACGTTCGGCCAAGGCATGAAACATTAGGGTTGTGAAGGTTGATTACCCCATGATGTATGCTATGCTTAATATGATACATGATGTATATATATGTGAAGCTTGTATGGGATGTATGATGTCAAAAACCTAATCTATCCCTACCTTACACCATTCGGCCAAACCCTAGTTTTAGGGTTAGGAAGAGTTAAATTAAACCATGAAGCATGCTACCACTTCCTATGATATGAATATGATTTATGTGACCAATCTTGTCATATATAAAGTATGTTTGAGTAGTTGAATTATGATGTATGTATGAGCATGTCTTATAGCCATGGTGCACCCTTATGAATTGCATGTGATGTGTATGTTAAAATGCTTGAAAGGATACTCCACTAAGTATGGGATCAAGAGCACCCCTTATATTGTGTGGTGTGTCCCTATGGGATCATGAGCACCCTTGAAGAGTGGTGTGTCCCTTGAGAGTGGATTTGGAGTACTCCTTAGTATATATGTAAAAGCATGATAAGTATTTTACTTTGAAAGTTGTGTACCCGACTCGGAAGGGGGTCGTTAAACAAATCCGGGGTACATGTTAACTGAAGGTCATGGCTCCGGTAGGACGGAAGGGTCCTGCTCTAATGGGTTGGTGGCTCGCTACCCCAATTCATTAGGGAACGCGCTTGATGTGGTACACAACTGGGCCCCTATATGATGTTAAAGTATTTTTAAGTAATACCTTTATGGAATTGTTTTGAAAACATTTATTATATGTGAAGGGTATGCTTAAGATACTTTATACTGCTTACTTAGAAACATTGATGTTTAGTATGCTATGATAAACTCATGCTTATGATTCATTATGTGTACATGTTGTATTCTTTCGTATGGATTTTGCCAGTAGGACAGGATCCTTACTAAGCATTTGTACTTTCTAGTTTATGTGTTGTCATATGCTGCAGATAAGAGTAAGAGAAACTTAAACTAAAGGAAGAGGCAGGAGGGCTGAAGATGTGTGGGGTGGTGGCTCGGGAAAGAAATATTCTTATATCTACTTTACTATGCTTATGTTGATGTTTCCTTGATTATGAATGTTAGTGATTACACTTAGATTTCTCTTATACTTGATTATGTTATGAGTTGAACTACTTGTGAACCTATCATGTTATAGGATAACTCTTGATTAAGATATTTCACATGATGTTCTAGACTTCCTTTAGACTCAATCTTATAAATTGTTATTATGCATGGAAACCTATGACTATGCTTCTAAATGATGTTCTAGGATGTGAATTCATGTGTTACTCTTTGCAATAGAATGTAAAACCTCACTATCATGATTTGTGTGTTACTGAACTTGCTATGCACCTACCATGTTCTAATCCTTAAAGCATGATATCCGATTGGCATGCACTGACTAGTATGCTTAGCACTTGTAAATATCACTTGATAGTTTTATACAAGCATGCTCAGTACTTAGTCATTGCACTTTTATTTTTTTTTATTTTATGTTAAAATTATATGATTGATGGTACGTAACCCCGCCCCGAGAGTAGATATAAGGGCGGGCGTTACAAGTTGGTATCAGAGCCGGTTTCCCCTCCACTACACACACATCAAGCTTCATCCTGCTGCTTCCAAGTAAGAGATCCTAACCTTGCTTTACTTTGTTTCATGTACAGTAATGATTATATAGAGATGATTTATTCTTGAATAACAAGTGAAAGTAGTGTTAATTCTTATGTTAGTTTATTTATAACCTGTATGATAGATAATGACAAGTAAATTGTAAGATATGTGAACATGAACGATATTTCTCTTATATATATATACATTAATTAATAATTTAGAATTTGGGATAGGAAGGTGGTTACATATTTTAATCACTAGGGTAGGTTAAACCGATTGTGTGTGTGTTTTCCTCTGTATATATTTGCGAATTGAAAAGGAAATGGTTTTGTACTGGCTTGGTCAGTTTAGTACTAACCATGTCATTTTTTTTTTCAATTCCAGATGTTGCATGAGAACTACACTGAGAGGTGCCGCGAGCTGATGGAGCGGATAGAGGAAGTTGAATACAGTCTGACCCGGGGAATTCTGGGCAACATGGGGTTTTTGGACAGGCTATTCTGGAAACTCGAGCAGGAAGGGTTTCCAGTGATGGATGATTATAGGATTGGAGCTCTGCTTCGTTCCTTGCCCAATCGGGCGAGAGAGGTTGCTCATCAGATCTGGGGACAGCACGGATGCCCTCTATCCTACACGGAGTTATGTAAGCAACTTCTCCGCCATGAGTTTCCGGAAGACCTGGGAGACTCGGAGGAGGATCCCGAGCCGTTAGAGGAGGGTCCCGAGATGTACGAGGAGGATCCCGAGCAGTTAGAGGAGGATCCCTAGATGTACGAGGAGGATCCCGAGCCATTTGAGGAGGATCCCGAGATGCTTGAGATGTTTGAGGAGGGCCCCGAGATGTTTGAGGCAGACTTTGAAGTGGTCAAGGAGGTTCTCGAGATTGAAGAAGAAGACCCGATGGAAACGGTAGAAGATCCTGAGGTGGGCCGAGGGGAGATGAGCGAGGAGGTGGTAGCCATCGCTATGATGTTCTTTATTTTGGGCATAACGGTAGCCCATCTCACTCACTGAGTGGGACTAGTTTTGTATATAGACTTATGAGACGGGATAAAATAAAGTTTGGTGATATAATAAATATGATCTCACTTATCATATAATAACCATTAACTAATATGATTCATAGCTCATAATGTGAACTAATATGCATACTATTATTAGGTTTACCCATAATTATAATAATTATATAATTATGATATATACATATAATTACATCATAAAGCTATTAAAGACACTAGCACCGACGCTGTCCGAGGACATATTGGACAAACAAGATGGTAATCCTAGCCTTTAGAGAACCAAACAGGAGATCCTAGAAGGAAAGGACGATGGATTTCGGATTTCAGACAGCAGAGGCTTATATCTTCGGGATCGATTATGTGTTACCGACGACTCCGACTTACGGACAAGAATCCTCGAGGAAGCTCACGGAATGCCTTATGCGATGCATCCTGGGTCTACCAAGATGTATCAAGATCTGAAGAGCAAGTTTTGGTGGTCCGGTATGAAGCGAGATGTAGCCCACTATATCAGTATGTGTTTGACCTGCCAGAGGGTCAAAGCAGAACACCAGAGGCCTAGAGGAGTTCTGCAACCTCTGCCGATCCCCGAGTGGAAATGGGAAGACATCTCTATAGATTTTATCTCTGGGCTGCCTAGAACGACGAATGGATATGATGATATATAGGTTATTGTGGACAGACTCACCAAGTCTGCCCATTTTCTGGCTATCAGGATGACCTACTCAGTGGAGCAGCTGGCTCAACTGTACGTCAAGGAAATTATCCGACTGCACGGGGTTCCCAAGACCATTATCTCTGATAGGGATGGTCGATTTACTTCAGATTTTTGGGGACACGTACAGAAGGCTCTCGGCACGAAGCTGAAATTCAGTACGGCCTTTCACCCCCAGACTGACGGCAGACTGAAAGAGTGAATCAGATATTAGAGGACATGTTATGAGCTTGTGCCTTGGACTTCAAGGGAAGCTGGTGTCGATACCTGAGCCTAGCAGAGTTTGCTTATACTAACAGTTATCAGGCTACTATCGGGATGGCACCGTACGAAGCACTATACGGAAGGAAATGCAGATCTCCTATATGCTGGCTTGAGAGTGGTGAAAAGAAGGAGATGGGACTCCAGACTGATATTATAGATGAAACCACTCAGGCTATAAAGAATATCCGCCAGAGGATAGAGACTGCTCAGAGTCGGCAGAAAAGCTACGCTGATAAGCGACGCAGACCACTAGAGTTTGATGTTGGGGATTCAGTATTCCTTAAAGTGGCCCCTATGAAAGGGGTGATGAGATTCGGGAAGAGAGGGAAGCTGAGTCCGCGATATGTGGGACTGTACCAGATCCTGAGACAGGTAGGCAAAGTGGCCTACGAACTGGAGCTACCGCCAGAAATGTTGGCTATCCACAATGTCTTCCATGTATCAATGCTCAGGAAATGTACCTCTGATGTGAATCAAATGATAGAGCCCCAACCAGTACAAGACCAAGAGAACCTAAGTTCGGAACGCCGACCTATTCAGATCCTAGATCGGGAAGTCAAGAGGCTAAGGAACAAGGAAGTGCCCTTAGTAAAGGTTCTGTGGCGGAACGAGCAATTCGAAGAAGCCACCTGGGAACGAGAGGAGGCAATGCGATTAAAGTATCCGGAACTATTTTAAAGTTCGGGACGAACTTTTTATAAGGTGCGTGGGATTGTAACACCCCAAAATTTTTCCCATATATAATGATATGAGACATTCTTCTGAAATGTCATGATGGGCTTGGCTTAATGGGCTTTGATGTGGATTAGTGCAAAATATGATAAAAAGAAAGTGTAGAAAGGAGGAAGCAAGGATCGAACCTTGAACCTCCTAGTTGCACTAACCATGTATTAACCAATGCACCAAGGGTGTTTCATGTTGAGAGAATAAGGAACGCCCTAGTTAAAGCTAGGAAGGTGAAGAGACATGTCCCTTCATGAGAATAGTATAAATAAGAGAAGAAGAGGGGGAAAGAACTTTGATTCTTCTTCTTCCCCCCTCTCCCCACCGAACCCTAGAGCCCTCTTCTCCCTTTTCAATTTTCGAAAATACACCCTAGGGTTCTAAACCTAGGGAATTGGAATGAAGAAGACCCCATCCAAGGATCTTGCCCTCTACTAGGGCCAAGAGTTCTAGAGAAGTTCTAACAAGGGGAACTCTCACCCCTCCTTCAACCAAGGGTACCCTAAAAGATTTAGAGAAGGTGAATTTCAAGCGAAAGAATGTAAGTATCCCCTCGCCTGCATTGTAATTATTGTGCATGATTCCTTCTCCTTTCTTATTTTCGGAAATGGGTTGTTCCTTGTGCAAAGTTTCGGCCACCCCCCAAGGGAGAGACCTTGGCTACTCCTTGATGCATGAGGAGACCCCTTGGGACTTAGGGTATAGATATATGTTGTTTCCCTTCATGTTGTGATGACAAAAACTAGGGTGAACACCCTACAAGGTTTCGGTCAAGGATAGAAATTAGGGTTTAGGGTTGTATGATTATCCTATGATGTATCCATGCTTAGTAGTGTTGACAAGGTGTTTGTATAAATGTTTGTGTGAATGTTTGATTTCAAAAACCCTAATTCCCCTACCTTACACCATTCGGCCAACATGAATAGGTTAGGGTTTGTGAAGGTTAAACTACCCTATGAGATATGTTTATGTTTAGAAAGATGATATGTATAAGCATGTGATGTTTCAATGGAATGCTTGATTGGAAAACTCAACTTCCCCTAGCATGTACTTTCGGCCAAGGCATGAAACATTAGGTTTGTGAAGGTTAAACTACCCTATGAGATATGTTTATGTTTAGAAAGATGATATGTATATGCATGTGATGTTTCAATGGAATGCTTGATTGGAAAACTCAACTTGCCCTAGTATGTAACTTTCGGCCAAGGCATGAAACATTAGGGTTGTGAAGGTTGATTACCCCATGATGTATGTTATGCTTAATATGATACATGATGTATATATATGTGAAGCTTGTATGGGATGTATGATGTCAAAAACCTAATCTATCCCTACCTTACACCATTCGGCCAAACCCTAGTTTTAGGGTTAGGAAGAGTTAAATTAAACCATGAAGCATGCTACCACTTCCTATGATATGAATATGATTTATGTGACCAATCTTGTCATATATAAAGTATGTTTGAGTGGTTGAATTATGATGTATGTATGAGCATGCTTATAGCCATGGTGCACCCTTATGAATTGCATGTGATGTGTATGTTAAAATGCTTGAAAGGATACTCCACTAAGTATGGAATCAAGAGCACCCCTTATGTTGTGTGGTGTGTCCCTATGGGATCATGAGCACCCTTGAAGAGTGGTGTGTCCCTTGAGAGTGGATTTGGAGTACTCCTTAGCATATATGTAAAAGCATGATAAATATTTTACTTTGAAAGTTGTGTACCCGACTCGGAAGGGGGTCGTTAAACAAATCCGGGGTACATGTTAACTGAAGGTCATGGCTCCGGTAGGACGGAAGGGTCCTGCTCTAATGGGTTGGTGGCTCGCTACCCCAATTCATTAGGGAACGCGCTTGATGTGGTACACAACTGGGCCCCTATATGATGTTAAAGTATTTTTAAGTAATACCTTTATGGAATTGTTTTGAAAACATTTATTATATGTGAAGGGTATGCTTAAGATACTTTATACTGCTTGCTTAGAAACTTTGATGTTTAGTATGCTATGATAAACTCATGCTTATGATTCATTATGTGTACATGTTGTATTCTTTCGTATGGATTTTGCCAGTAGGACAGGATCCTTACTAAGCATTTGTGCTTACTAGTTTATGTGTTGTCTTATGCTGCAGATAAGGGTAAGAGACACTTAAACTAAAGGAAGAGGCAGGAGGGCTGAAGATGTGTGGGGTGGTGGCTCGGGAAAGAAAGTTTCTTATATCTACTTTACTATGCTTATGTTGATGTTTCCTTGATTATGAATGTTAGTGATTACACTTAGATTTCTCTTATACTTGATTATGTTGTGAGTTGAACTACTTGTGAACCTATCATGTTATAGGATAACTCTTGATTAAGATATTTCACATGATGTTCTAGACTTCCTTTAGACTCAATCTTATAAATTGTTATTATGCATGGAAACCTATGACTATGCTTCTAAATGATGTTCTAGGATGTGAATTCATGTGTTACTCTTTGCAATAGAATGTAAAACCTCACTATCATGATTTGTGTGTTACTGAACTTGCTATGCACCTACCATGTTCTAATCCTTAAAGCATGATATCTGATTGGCTTGCACTGACTAGTATGCTTAGCACTTGTAAATATCACTTGATAGTTTTAAACAAGCATACACAGTACTTAGTCATTGCACTTTTGTTTTTTTTATTTTATGTTAAAATTATATGATTGATGGTACGTAACCCCGACCCGAGAGTAGATATAAGGGCGGGCGTTACACCAGCCCTCGGCTAGGACTTATTGCCCAATTCCTTGAATCAGGACTTTGTGCCTAGTTTACCTAGGACTTTTCCTGTGCACTTCAACAAGTATATTAGATCATAATAACACCTTATCTTATGAACCCTTTGCCATTATCAAAACACAGGTTCGATCTTGGGGCTTCCAATACCAACAATCTCCCACTTTTTGATTTATGGCAACCAGGTTCAAAAAATTAGGTTTAAATCATATAAAGCATATTTATATAAGAAGAACATGTTAATTCTAAGAAAACCAATTTTTGAAAAAATATTTACTAAGCACCCCCTGGAATAGAAATTCTTCCCCTGAAGCTTTCAATGATATGTAGTTTTTCAAAAAGACTAAGTATTTGAATTTTGACCAAGTGTTTTGCAAAAGGAAACAAAGAATTTGCACACTTACAGAGATTTTCCACTTAAAAAAAAACTATTGTGCACTTGAAAAAAATCTTTTTGCAAAAAACATTTGCACTTAGAAAAATTTGCATTTAGAAAAGTTTTTCATTAGAAATGATTTTCACTTAGAAGAATTATTCACTTAGAAAAATTTTGTGCACTTAAAGATTTTACTTAAAAAATTTGTGCACTTAGAAAAATACTGTCCTTAGAAAAATCTTGCACTTAGAAAAATTTTCAACTTAGCACTTAGAAAAGATTTTCATTTAGAAAAGAATTTCATTTTTAAAAAAAATTGTGCATTTAGAAAAATATTTTACCTAGAAAAATGTTGTGCACTTAGAAAAATTTTACTTAGAAAAATTTGGTGCACTTGAAAAATATTTTACTTAGGAAATCATTTGTGCACATAAAAAATTACTTAGAAAAATTATTTGCAAAATTAAGTTTTACTTAGAAAAAAAAATTTGTGCACTAAAAAAATATTTTATTTAGAAAAAATTTTGTTCAGAAAAATTTTGTGTACTAAAACATTTTTGAAAAAAAACCTGGACTTGAACCTTTAATGCACTCGAATTTAACTTGAAAATTTAATGCAGCACCTGAAAATTTAACTTTAACTTTACTTTTTGAAAAAAATGAAAAATTTTACTTTTTTCTTTTCTCTCTCCCCCTTTGCCATATATCAAAAAAAATTGATAGAAAACCAATTGTAAATCAATTTCGAATCAGAGCCACAGAGCCATTTAACACAATTTTAAATACATATTGAACCAACTCTAGTGAGCCCAAGTAATAAAAATCAAACCAATTAAACTGAACTTGTTCCGGTCCTGTCTAACTCAGTTAACTATTCACTAACTGTTATACAATAGCAGCTTTCACTAGAGTTAGTTAAGTTAAGTGACTTAATCAAGTTAGATTTTCTAAGCTTAAACACTTAACTTGATAGTTGTTCAATTAAATTTATCGCCCCAACTGTTCTAGATGCACTGACTTAAAACATCTTCAGTCAAGGCATAGACCTAAGCATCTCAACCTAGTCTAGGTTATCAATCAAAGTGTCCTAAGGTGCTTGTGAGATGTTGGTTTCTAGATATATAGGTGCATGCAATTCTAGGGTTAAAGCCTAGGCTAAGTCCATTTGCGTAGAAAACCTTAGTTTTAAAGGGGGTAATTTTTTGAAAAATCTAAGTCGAATAATAATTTTAAATTTCAAGACTTAATAAAAGAAATGATTTTTAAAAAATATTGAAAATATAAATGACTTTTGGGAAAGAATTAGAGTAGTCTTATTCTACTAAGCACAACCCTAACTGCCTTCATAGTAAGCTAAACTCAGACTCAGGTAAGGGTTTAGTAAAGATGTCAGCTAAGTTAGATTTTAAGTCCACATGCATTATTAGGACTGTGACCGTCATGCTAGAGGGGGGGTTTAATAGCTTTTTTCGATTTTCTTCCTACAATCGTTAATGCGCAAGCGGAATATACTAAATAAAAACAAAACCTAACGAATAAGAATGACACACCGATGTACGTGGTTCGGAGATGATGCTCATACTCCACGGCAGCCCGTAAGGTGGATGATCCCTAATCCTTCGGCGGATGACTCCCCGGAGCACCTCCGGCTAGATCTCGTAGCTCCTTGTGGGTTGAAAAACCTAACCACAACTTCTGGACACTAGCTGAGCAATAGAGGATACTAACAAGCTTTTCCAAAGCAAGTTTCGCCAAGGGTAAAAAGCCTGAAACGAGCTCCCTTAAATAGAGCTCGAGCTGAAATGTGACCGTTACCAGTCGAATGTGTTGGGTTCTCCCTGCACAAAACAATAAAAACGCAGCGGAAACAAGAACCCTCGAGCGATCCATGCGAAAGAAAACACGTACAAAGTTATCTATCTAATAGATTTATCTACTGTTTATACATTCGAAGCGTGCCCTTCGGTTATCCCGCTCGTCCAAGATTCACCGGATCTCTTGCACGTTCAATCGTCCGTGCCTCTATTCGTATCCACACAGACACAATCTCTCAACTTCGGGAGAACTACCTTAGTTGTGCTAGCAACTTGAGGTAGCTCAAAAATACCAAGAACCTTACAGTAAGGTTTCGGCCAAGAGTGGAGGAGAGGAAGAAGAAAGGAAGGGAAGGGGAAAAGCTAGGGCAAGAAGAAGAAGCCTTCCAAAGTCACAAGGCCCTCTTTTATAATCATCCCATGAATATGAAGAGGTTTGTGTCTCTTTGGCTTCCCAATAAAGAGCACATCTTTTCATGTGGCTCTTCATCTTTTCCCATGCAAGAAAAGAATCTTTTCATCCAATGAAAAGAGACTTTTCTCTTTCCTCCATGCAACTCCGACCGGGCCTCTCGGGCTTCTGACTCGGTCTCCCGACCAAGTCTCCCGAGTGGCGAGCTCCCGACCTAGTCTGTCGAGCTCCGACCCAGTCTGCCGAGTGCCGACCCGGTCAACCGAGTGCCGACCCGGTCTACCAAGTGCCGACCCGGTCTGCCGAGTTTCGACCGGGCCCGCCGAGCTCCGACTCGGCCCGCCGACCTCCGACTCGGCCCGCCGACCTCCGACTTGGCCCGCCGACCTCCGACTCGGCCCGCCGACCTCCGACTCGGCCCGCCGAGCTCCGAACTGACCTCTCAAGTTCTCAACTCGGGCTGAGGTCTCCCGAGTTCCCAACTCGGGCTCAGATCTCCCGAGTTCCCAACTCGGGCTCAGATCTACCGACCAACTTTCCCGAAGCATTATGTCCTTTGTGTGTGACCCAATAGGTTCTCGTGACGTTGGCAATGCGCCTAAACACTTTAGACACATAAGCAATGAGCAGCATCTAGCAATGCATCGTTGCTACCCAAGTAACAAGAAAAGTCGAGATCCTACTAAACCTCCGTGACTATGATAGTGTATGACCTTGTCCTTCTATCCTTGATATCTAGATTGACCGTGTCATCCTCAATCAATCTTGTGTTTCTTGACCCCCGAGTAGACTTACTCAAAAAAATGAGCTCAATATCTCATACTGACTCATTTGAGCATAGCCATGCGTTTCAGTAGTCCTACTCGATCAAGGGGCCCACAGATATCACTCCCGTCATATGGGAGGGATAGATCCCATCTACATCACTCACATCCCTCCGCATAATTCATTACATACCCAGTGATCGCCTTTATAGTCCACCCTGTTACAGGTGACGTTTGACGATACCAAAGTACATAACTCCTTATGTAGGGAACCGTAGTGACTTCAGGTCTAAGGACTATTCATACCAATAGTCACATGAGAAAGTCTATGACACTCATATGACAATCTATGAAACTTTCTCATGGCGGGTCATTCGGTACACATTCTCCAATGTATACCGATGTGTCAACTTGATATCACATATCTGTAACGACCCGGCCCGTCTACCGGCCCATTTTCCGGCCCATTTACCGGTCCTCACGACCGTCGTACCGTCGTACCGTCGACCATCGACCGTGCCGTTACTCATACTAGGTCTTCCCACCCCTGGGTGTGGATTTTTGCCTTCCCAAGATTCGAACCCTAGACCCAGACTTAAATCTAGTTCTTTATGAATCCTGAATACCAATTGAGCTATAGCTCAATTGGTATTCAGGATTCATAAAGAACTAGATTTAAGCCTGGGTCTAGGGTTCGAATCCTGGGAAGGCAAAAATCCACACCCAGGGGTGGGAAGACCTAGTATGAGTAACGGCACGGTCGATGGTCGACGGTACGACGGTACGACGGTCATGAGGACCGGTAAATGGGCCGGTAGACGGGCCGGGTCGTTACAATATCCATGACTTGTGAGCTCAAGTCATCAGTTGACCTACATGCTAGTCTCCATGCATTAATATTGTCTCTGAATATTAATGCTTGACTAGGAATAATTTAGTGAAGTGTTCTTTACATTATCTCACTATCGATTCAACCAATCGATATAATGTAGATAAGAACCTACTATACAAGGACATTATTATACTTAGTTATTTGGCACAGAATACAAAGTAAGTATAATAACCAAACATGCCTTTATTAGCAATAGAATATGATAAAAAATGTCCCTAGTCAATCATCACATAATTGGCTCTAGGGCTCCTACTAACAGAATGCCCCAGGGGCAGTCGACTGGCCTCACGGCAATTCAAAATTCAAGCCTGCCCTTTCGAATTCTGGCCACAGTAGTCGACTGCCACTGGGGCAGTCGACTGGACCTTCCCTAAGCCTAGGATTACCTTTCCCGAGTACATTTCTCTCTACACTCGCACCTTCCCGGCTTAGTTCCTGTGTACAATCACTCAACACTCAGACCCTCACGACCTGGTTGACTCTTCAAATAGCAGTCTTGATCTGTTGCCTCCACGCTGTCTTCATCTTCATCTCCCGTCCCTCAGATGCACACGCAAGCCCCCAGCTTGCCTCCATGCCACCCTTCACACATGCCTCGAAGTCCCTCGGCTCATCGTCTCTGCTTCAGCAGCCTCGATCTATCGCCTTCAAGCCCTCTTCGTCTTCGGACCTCGTCCCTCAAATCCGCACGCAAGCCCACGTCTTGCCTCCATGCCATCCTTCACGTACGCCTCGAAGTCCGCTTCCCTCGGCTCATCGTTCCTGCTTCGTCCATGGTCCCTCGAATGCGCACATAAGCCCACGACTTGCTTCCATGCCACCCTTCACCAGAAGACATTCAACTAAGTCTATGTGTACTTGTCATCCTACACACTCACATACACATATTAGAACACAATAAAATCCTAACTTAACCATATTGACACACACATCAAAACCCATGATCCTCCAGATCATACTTGGGCTGATTCCCCAACAATCTCCCCCTTTTTGATGTGTGGCAATATGTTTAAGTTGGTAAACCAACAACAATAGTAATTGAAAAATTAAAAGCATAGCAACCAAGAGGCAATCTCCCCCTTAACCTATGCCCTCTCCCAATTTTCAATTCTCACTCACAACACCAAGTTAAGTTATACCCAACTTAACACCACAAGTTCTCCCATGTCAAGTTAAACCTAACTTAACACCACAAATTCTCCCCCTTTGACACCATCAAAATGATTGCCCCAAGCAATCCTACCCCTATTGCCAAAGAGAACCCAAACCATTTCTGAAAACCCCTCAGAAATCACAAACCCAAAAGATCAGTCGACTAATCCAACATCAGTCGACTGGTACCCTCAATTTGCGAACTTCCCGAAATATCAGTCGACTGCCCCAAGGGCAGTCGACTGATACAGGCCATTTCTGAATTTTCAGCCCAATATTCAGAAATCCCTAGAAAATTCTACAAAATTCGAAAAAATATAAAATTTTGCAAGCATATTTGTTAGGATATAACCTACCCTAGAAAAATATGATTTTATGAAAAATACCAAATATGCTTGACTTTTAGTACAAACTCCAATTATTTCAAAGTGTATCATTTTGTATCAACTCTCAAGTCTATATATGATACCATGTGTCTGCCAAACCCAACCATTACCATTATACACATAGAATTGCCCTCAACTTCCCTCTTTTTCTTATATATTCTCAATATGATAGGACCTCCCCCCTTTTATCTCTTAACCATTAGATAAACATGCACCTATCAAATTGTCTTATATTTCATGACATCAATATAACATTATTTCAATCATCACATCATGAACTGAAATAGAAGAAATATAAAACATGAATTCAAAGTTTTATACATAATTCAAAGTAAAACATAAAAGTATCACAAGGGCCAAAGCTCCGAAGTCATTAAGCCTTACAATGCCAAAAGACGTGTTTGAGAGATAACATATAAATCCAAGCAAAACACTTCTCAACACTAAAATCATCACATAAACTCCACTACATGTCGTCGCCCGGAGGAGGAGGAGGACCCTGGTACACCAAATGTCACTACTGCATCATCGCGTACATCTCTACCTACTGCTGCTGCATGTAAATTTGGCGCTGCTGGAATGTCTGAAAATCCTCCCTCAGTCCGTGTACCTCAGACTGTAGCTGGGAGAACTGCTCTTGTGTAACCCCTCCAGCGGCAGCCTCCTCATCATCGGTGCTCGAAGAAGCAGGATGCTGGCGCCAAACCCACACCCCCTGCTGACACTCAAGTCCTGCTAGGGAGAGCTGCCTAGAGCCAATCTGATCATCATCCTTACACAAATTAATCCTCTGACCCCTATTGGTGATGATCCCCTTGGACTTGAAAAACTCAGTCAAGATATGACAAAATGGCATGTAAAGTTTCTTACCAACACCATGGGTGGAATGGATAATGAATGTAAAGATATGCAATGCAATGTTAATGTCTAACCTTCTCTCCACGGCGTACATCATCACCAAGTGGGGAAGTCGAATCTTCGACCACCCTTTGGTGACAATCGGCAAGATGCAATCTAAAACAACTTTATACAACACATTACTGGCATGGCTCATTCGCTTTGCTTCAAAGATACAGTCTCGAGTACATCGAGGTCTATTAAAATAATGTCGGTGGATCTAATCTATTGTGACATTTGGTAAAGTCAAAGGCTCAATGACCTTTGGGACACAAACGAACTCACTATTAGACTCCCTTCATCCTAAAAACTCTCCTAAGTCTGCAGGGGGAAAGGGAATAGTAACACCGCCTACCAGAGACTCATAAACCTCATTATCAGAATTGATGCAAAGGAGGTTGGCGTAGAATTCCTTGCACATGTCAACATTAATATAATGTTGACAGTAGACCACCTGCTCTAGCCTAAAGTAGGTAATCATCTCGATGATATGGGGGGCTTTTTCATGACAATATGATTGGTTCAAATACCGACAATTCATGACTGTAAACTCGGTATTGGTAAATTTTCTTCGGCAAGCCTCGGAACTGAACCGAGGTGCGTCAGGATCTTGTCGGGATGACCCCTCACCCACTTTCCTCTTTTGTGCCATTCTAACATGTAATGTACCCATGCATGTACCAAAACCACCCCATAAAGAAAGAAACGCAAAAAAAATGCAAAATGAGACAAATTAGTTCCAACCCATGAACTAAATGGGAAAATAAACTACACAGACACCATTTCATGGGGTGTTCCATGATGAATGTTGGTGAGGGTTGACTCAAATGAAGAAGTTCTTCTCACCCTAGGTGTAGATCCGAGATAGAGGGAGACTAGGAAGATGATTTGAGGACTTGGGAAGGCTTTAGGACAAGAGGGGAGGTCTGGGGAGACAAAGGCTCGCAGGGGGTGGCACCGAAAACCCTAGGTTCCACTACCCCCGCGTGGCTCTTTCTTTTAAATGTTAGTGATATGAGAGAAGTGTGCTAAGGCAATCGCCTTATGATTGTAATCATTTATTTTAATAAATAAATATTCACTATTTGAGTATACATGATTATTTGATTAAGATCTTAAGCTCATTTACTGAATGTCCGCAATACAATTCACAGCATGAGAGAATTTGTGATGAATTCACAACTAGTGATTATCTCTACATATGCAATTGTGAAGTATTGAAATTGTCCCTAGTCAATGAATTGATAAATACAGACACTATCAATTCTGTTGAGACTAGCATGGGTTATTCTCTAATCAGCTGATTCTCACTGGCTGGTGACATTGAGATGTCCGGAGATAAACATGAATGCTAGTTAAGGGAACTAGTTCATTGGAGTGACTGGCTGTAAAACTTCATATGGTAGTCTACATATAGATTTGTCAGTGAAGTTCTTACTGCAGCTTAAGTGCGATGTTCCTTTGACTTGCGGTGTTCAAGTCATCTTAGTCATGGAGACTTATACTTTGACATCTTAAGCAAGCATCTCCAAGGAGGTGTGGACCCAGGATGATTGGGTATAAGCCGAAGTGACCGAAGATGTTTGGACAGCCTACAAAGGATTCACCACTCCTTGCGAGGAGATGTATACCCGGGGCCTATCGTCGGGTTGTTACTCGAAGCCACTGGCCAGAGCATGACATGTTCAGAGTATGAATTTCTTAAATACATGAGAGTAATTAGAATCTATAGGACGAGGAAACGTTACTTGGGCAAGGTGTGACGTTGTCAGCCTAGTGTGGACTGACACACATAGACCATGTCCTGAACCAAGTGGGTATAAGATGGTGAAGGGAATGGGGTACGATTCATTGTAGCTGTTGAAGGGTTTCAGAATCATTTCTGAGGTCAACCGTTGATCTTTCAATTAATTGGGGCACGATTCATTATAGCCACTGATGATCGTTCTATAATTAATTAGTTAATTATGGATGACCAACATAAATTGAAAACCTATTTGGTCACATGCATAACGAGTAATTCGATGGATTTAAAACGAGTTGAGAATTGGATTCTCCAATCGAGATAGACTATTTTTGGTAAGTCTAAACAATAGTCAAAACTGAATTTATTTCAGACGCATCGGAAGCATAGAATGGCTAAGTCTTTTAAAGACTTAATGGGTGAATTAAATAAGTTTAATTCATTAAGGGATTTGATCCAATTGGGGTTAGATGGGCCGGCCAAGGAGGGGGCCTCCTCTCTTCTTGTCATGGTCGGCCACCACCATAAGAGGATAAGACTATTTTGGTTTGTTTTATAAAATAGACCAAAGGTTGGTTTATTTTATAAAAGGTTATATAAATTTTATATAAATTTTTATATAATGAAGCATGAGTTGGTTTGTTTAATAAAATTTATATAATGAACCAATGGTTGGTTTGTTTTATAAAATTTTATATAATGAACCAATGGTTGGTTTGTTTTATAAATTTTATATAATCATGCCAAAAGAAAGAGAGCCTTGATTATAGATTGATTGAGAAATTATTCTATAATCAAGAAGAAGAAGGTTGATCATGAGAGCCTTGATTATGGATCGATTGAGAAATTATTCCATAATCAAGAAGAAGAAGCTTGATCATGAGAGCCTTGATTATGGATTGATTGAGAAATTATTCCATAATCAAGGAGAGGTTTGCTTGGGAATTAAGAAACCTCTCCCTATATAAAGGACCCAAGGGGTGCCATGGAAGATGATCCATCCAAGAATTGCTTGGGCTCTCTCCTCTTCTTCTCTCCCTCACTCTTGGCCGGCCATAGGCCTTCCTCCTTTCTTCTTGCCGTGAGCACAAGGAGAATCATCAAGGCGACGAAGTTCTTCCTTGCGACGATCTTCCTCTTCGGCCAACCTTTGTGGTGAGTTTTTCGATTTGATTACTCTCTCGGTTTTCGTCGTGTTCACGGAGAATCTAGTAGATCTCGTGAACACGAAACTCGTGGCTTAGCGAAGTCATCTCGACGATACTCGGCGTGGATACGAATAGAGGCGGAGCTTTCAAGGGACGCTAACGGTTGGATCTCGTCCCTTCTTCCAAGTTGCGCAAGGTAATTCGTAGAGTAATCTCCTTTTCTGCAAAAATTTTATATTACGATTATGTGAACACATTGCATGCTTAGGATATATGTTAGAATAATTTAGGAAATTATTCATGCTTTTGTTTCCGCTGCATGTAATTATGTAACAATTACAATACGTGTCCGCGTCGACAGGCACCCGGTCCCAACAGTGGTATCAGAGCCGGTTAGTGTTCGACATAATCATATAATTGTTTTGCGAAAAACTTTGTCATCATCTCAATTTTGGAAAATTTTCCAATTATTGTAAATTTTAGATTTAGGAATTTCAAAGTTTGGAAATCCTCATGAAATTTCACAATCTTTTGAAATATCTCTGTTTCTAAAATTTTATGATAATTGTGAAAACTTTCCAATTTTGTAAATTTCCTAATTTTGGAAATTTTCCAATTTTGGAAATACGTAAGTTTTCTTTGTACCAGAAACTTACAATAATTCTGAAAACCTTTTAATTTTGGAAACTTTCCATTTATGGAAAGCTCGTAATTTTGGGCACTTTCTTTTCATTAAAGTCTAGACATTTTATGGAAACATTAATTGACAATTAAATTCAAATTGATTTTTAAATTATTAATAAAATTCTTTATTTTGGGGAGTGCCTTGGGAAGCCACCCATTAACAAAATTCTTAATAATGGACGGCTCAGATTAATTTGAGGAAATCCAACGGCTGATCTTCATCCGATCTGAGCCAAACATTGATGATGTTGATCAAGGGTCAGGATCTGCCTCGTGGTAGCTCAGATCCTCCAGATGTGCAACGGATGGTTCAGATCAACCTAATCTTTGAATGGACAGTCTAGAGCCCTCCGAGCTTGATCCAACGGTTGAATGAGCTCTGATTGGGATGAAACCTTCGGATCATGATTAGAGTGCTTGATCAGCCCTAACCCTAGCTCGTATCCACTCAGATGATCCCAGATGGCTCAGATCTAGCCGCTTTTGAATCGGACGGCCCAGATTAATCCGAAGCTTGATAACTCGATCCGGGTCCACTTCTGACTCAAGTTTGACCCAGTATTACCTAGGTCCATGATCTTTTCAAGCCTACAAAAAATAGATCAAAAATTCAGTGGCCAAATAATCCAAATATGTACAAATTTGCAATTAAGTCCAAAATAGCAATAATTTCTAGAACCTAGGGTAATTTCACAATTAAGCAAGAAAGATATGGGTCAAACTTGGATTTTAGTAACTAAAATAATCAATAAAATGGTACTTATCAACTCCCCCATACTTAAGCTTGAGCGTCTCGCGAAACCACTAAGTATGTATCCCTTAGATTTTCTTAAGCATAATTAGAAGCTAATGAAAAGAAATTACCTAAGGTTGTTAATTCTCAAAAATCTAAGCTCTATGGATTATTATCTCGTCTTTAAATAAACAACTTAGCTTTTTCATCCTTCATGCGTCATTGAGATGAATTTAACTCACTAGCCTTTCAAGGAAAATTTTGGGTGGCTCTCTTCTTAAGTTCTAAGTTAATGATGGAAGTGGAGCTCACTCAAACACACATGCCTCTTGCACTACCATAGGCTTGCTTATTATCTACTCTCCACCATTATTCATGATTAGGATCAACATCTACAAAAACAAGTGAAAACATGGAAAATGGTAAGAAATGGAGTAAAAGCCATGAAAATGGAAAAATTGATAAAGTGGGAGACTTGGTTGCTCAAAAATGTGTCCAATGCACTTTGCTTCTCTTCAAATCTAATCTGAGTGGTGGAGTAAGACTTTGACCAATGCCTTTGATTTGGGTGAAGAAAACCCCTATTAGTCTCAATGTGTCAATTTTGCCTTTTGTGTGCCAACCTTACTTCCTTCTCTTTTCTCCTCATCATTTTTTTTCTTTTTTTTCTTTCCCTCTAGTAAAGTCGGAATGGTAGTGATGCAAAGCTTGGATTTGGATGATATTACTTTCACTGATCTCATGGAGCCAAAATTTCAAATTTCGTGCCATTTTGCTTCTTCCCTCTCTTCTTCTTTTTTTTTCTTTTTCTGAACTATTTTTCTTCCCCTTTTTTTTCTTCTGTGTTTCAATATCAGCTCCACGGATCTTCATTGCAAAACTTTGATTTCAAAACAAATACATCACATAGTAATGGAAAACTAAATGCTTCATTAGGTGAGTTGATACACTGCCTTCTTTTTTTTTTTCTTTGATCTCATCCATTTGCCTTTACTTGAAATCACCTCACCAAGAGGTTGACTTCAGGGAAAACATTCTGCAACTTTTGTTAATAATTCAGTAATGCATTGCTAAAACCCGAATTCAGTTTTGACTTGCTACAAAACTTGTGACTAAACTGCTTGTATGAAAATTCCTGCGCAGATTCTGCACTTGAACTCAGATTTGTTCAGCTGCAATTCATCTCACATTCTCAACCTTTCAGCATTCAATTCAGACTTAAGCACAAAATTTTGACTTCCATGATTCCAACTTCAAAATTTGCTGACCAAATCATGCTTCATAGATGTTTACTTGGCACAGAATTCCTTTCTCTTCACTTGTCACAGATTTTTTTTTTCTTTGTAATGACACAAATTTTTTTTGTTGGTGTGCCATTTTTTTAGATTTTTCCATTGCTTGCCACTTGAATCTTCAAAGTATTCAACTCACTTGGCACCTTTTTGTGCCAACCTCACAAATGAACCTCACAAAAAAATTTTCTTGACATGAAATGCCTCTTTGATACCAATTATTTTCCAAAACACTAGTCACTCCCTCACACTTAATTCTTTGTCCGTCTCGGGCAAAGTAGCATTAAGAAACATTTCAAACAACAAGTCCATAGAAAAGTAAGGGTAAGAGTAGGAGATAAGAAAAGAAAAATAGAATAAACATGATTAGTACTAAAAATTGATGTGGAAAGGAAAACAAATGGATTAGCCTTTATAGATGTGATCCGATCATTGAAATATGGTTTTGAAAGAACCTAAGCAAGTTCTAGAATACAATAACATATGTGTGTCACAAATATAAGGCTAATTCTCACTAGGCAAAAATAATTCATCTCAAGTCCTCAATTAAGATTCTAAAACCAAGTAGTACTCAAGCATCCAAGATTTCATCCATTAGCTCAAACTCTAAGTTTTAACAACCAAATTTAATTTATTTTCCAAGAGATTCTAAAATTCTATGGAGATAACCTAGAGGGATACATTTATTCCTAATCATGCAAGAAATAAATTTCCAAGAAAACAAAAATGGTATCTACAATGACTCCTAGTCATTCTACTCTACTCATGAATTTATTAGCAAGGACTCAATTTAAAAGAAAATTCTACTTCTAGAAAACATAAAAATGAAAAAGGCAATGAAAGAAAATGCAAGAAACAACAAACTCCCCTTTATTTCTGGTGGATGGAGTCTATCAAGAAGTAGCCTCCATCGTGGTAGTGGAAGCGTTTGGGTGGCTGAGAAAGCTTCCTTCATTTGATCACTTACATGGTATAGGGCTCCCCCCACACTTAGACTTCACAAAAAATTGCTCAGGTGGCCGCAGGCGATTTAAGTACAAGACCCATGTAAGAGGTGGAGTGCTTCGAATTAGAGTAAAATCAACTCCTCCTTCTTGATGCCTTTTGAAAGTTCTTCCAGGAGGTTGGAGTCTGTTCAGATGGAGCACCCACTCCAGTAGTCTTCTGGACCCTGCAAAACAATGTAATACCTCTCTCAAGCGTGCCGGGTAAGATAGAAATAAAATGATATCAGTCTCTGCATAAAATGTGTCCAAAACTGCATCATGTCCAATTAAATCAATTTATGGTACTTCAATAAATTTTTCACAATAATTTCCTACAAATTTGCATCCAGAAACTCATCACAAATAATGAAATCAATTTTTAGCACTTCAATAGAAATTTCACAATTATTTTCTGCCAAGGATGTATCAAGCAATGTATTACAACCAATGAAATCAATTTTAGGTGCCTCAATGAATTTTTCACAATTATTTTCAGCATAAGATATATCAAGAGACTCATCACAATAATCAACATCAAGTCTAGGCACTTCTAAAAATTTTTCACATTCAGCATTTTCATGATATGTATAACCACATGTTTCATATTCAGCCAATTTAACACTAGGTACCTCTATCGATTTTTCACAATCAAATTCTACAAAAGATTCATCCCTAAGTATATAAAATCAATTTGAGGTACCTCTATGCAATTTTCAGAAAGATTAGGAGGAATATTTACCTGACCGTGCTTAAGAATACCTGGAGGTTCTACAAGAGTGGCCTCCTCCTGGTAATGTGCGATCTCCAATTCAGGTTCAGGTTCTGGTGGACACTCAACTAAAGCAGGTGATCCTTGAGTTCTTGCTTCCACCATGCAAGTCCCTACACTTTCTAGTTCATCCTCTGAATCTTGTGGTGGTCCCTGGGGCTTAGTGCAATCCCCTACACCTGTAGAATCATCTCCTATGCATGCTTCTTTATAAATTTCTGCAACAACAATATTAGAAAAATTAGGACCATCCATAACACTATCATCACAAAATAAAAGATGAGAAAGGTCTGTGGTGCTTCAAGAGGAATGCATGCTGTAGGTGCCCTATTTTTGATGTTTTCTTCTTCTTCTTCCACCAAGATTGCAAGATCACTTGAAGAAGGACTTGGCCATGCACTAGGGTCACCTTGAACTGATATAAACTCAACTCCGAAGCCCTCAGAATTAAAAGTCGCTTGAGAAGATAATTGTTCTGATTCTTGGGCTTGCCTTTGTTTCATTTGATGAACTAACTGTTCCAATTGTCTTTCACGGTTTTGAAGCCTTTGTTGTTGTTCTTGAAAACTTTGCTATTGCTGTTGCTGTTGCTATTGCTGTTGCTGTTGTTGTAGGACTTGTTGAAACATCTCCTCCTGCCTTTGTTGTTGAGCCTCACTCTCATTAGGATTCTCAAAGCCTCCTTGATTAGTGTGGAACTCCTGTTGGTCTTGAAATGTAACATAAGGCTGTTGAAGACCAAGAATAGGCTGTGCATTATTAAATGGGAACTGTTGGGGCTGCTCAAATGGTGGAATGGGCTAATTAAACTGCTGAAAATTGGGCTAGAATGATGGTTGAATTTGCTGAGAATTGTAGCCCTAAAAATCTTGGATCTGAGGTTGAAACTGTGGTGGTGAAAACTGAAATTGAGTGGGCTGAAAACTATGATCTTGGGGCTGGAAATTCTGATTGCAAGGGTAAAATTACTGTGGAAATTGACATGGTTGCTGGAAATTCGAATTAACTTGGTACCCTTACTGAATTCCTTGAAAAGATAATTGATTTTGTTGATAGGGTTGCTGAAATTGGGGCTGGAATTGCTGAATTGGTTGCTCAAAATTCTGGAATTGTGGCTGCCCAATCTGAGTTTGCTGGAAATTTGGTAGACTTGGCTGAAGATCTTGCTGAAATTGTTGGAATTGCGGTTGAAATTGCTTTGGTGGCTGCTGGAATTGTTGTAGTTGCTGGAATTGTTGTAATGGTGGCCGAAAAAACTGATTTGTTGGCTGAAAATTCGAATAGGGCTGTTGAAAATTCTGGAATTGTGGTTGAAATTGCTGTGGTGGCTGATTGAAATGTTGGTTCTGTTGAAAGTTTGAATCAGGCTGCTGAAATTGTTGACATGGCTGCTGGTAAGTAGATGACTCACTGTTGGGTCTTAGTTGGGAATTCCAATGCTTAACCACATTTTTTGACCCCACCAATGCATCTTTGAGCTCTGTATAGTCCTCTGGTGAAAACATTTTGATCTTACAGCCCTGTCACAAAACAAACAAGAAAAATGGCAGCAACCGTATACAAAAGATAAAGCAAAAGAAAATAGAATCAAATGATATACCCATAAGCACACAAGCAAAAATCAAACAAATCAACTAGTTGCTTCCCCGGCAACGGCGCCAAAAATTTTGATGCCCTCAGATTAGGTGTCACGAATGTGTGGGTCTCAAAATTTAGATATTTGTAAAAAGCTGAAAACCCTTTTTGCAATCAAAAATATGAAAACGTAATAAAGGGGTCACAGGTCGTATTTTTCCTATGGCTAGTTGATGTTGTTTGATCAAAGCTCGAGTTTATGTGTCATTTGTTAATTTTGGGTTTCAAATAAAATTGGGTTTTGGGGTTGCAAGCATGAAATGAAGTAACAATAAAAATAAAGGAAACTAAACAAATGAATTAAACGAGCGATAGCAAGTGATAACTCAATCAAAGGGAAACGGACTCAACTAAAAGAACTTCACTAAAATTAGAAAAGCAAATCTGAGTTAAGATGCAACACAGATGCTAAGTAAAGGAATAAAAGCAGTGAATGGTAATTTTCGGAAACAATCAAACTAAAAACTAGTGCTAGCTACAAAATTAGCAATCAAACTTAAAACAAACTCACACAAACTAACTACAAGTTTCCGAAAACAACAAATGCAAAGAAAACTCAGAAATGGATAAATGTGATATCAATTGAATTCAAACACTATCCTACACCAAAAGACAAGTGAAAAACTGATGCAAGCAGTGCCCAAAATAGCTTGGCACGCAAGGAAAACTTTTGTGCCAAAGCTGGAACTTTTGTGCCAAAACTGATTTAACAATTCAGCCTTGGACCCTATTGATCAAACTTAGAAAGAAAAGCTACAAATGCAGTGATATGCAGGGATAAGAGGAAATTTTAGATGCGAATGCAGCAAGTCAGAAATTGAACAGAATATTCAGAATTGAGCTAACTGCAGAAATGAACTTTGGAATTCAGATATGAAGTCGATACACACCAGCTGATGTGGAAAATCGAATAAAAATAAGTACTTAATCAAATTTTTCCACAGCTTTCTCCTCGTCGCGTCTTCGCCGTAAGCTGCCTTCTTCACGTGTTCTTCATTTCATTTCAATATTTCTTCAATCCGTTGGCGCGACCACTCGATTTCCTTTCTTAGATCAAGTGCTAGGTCATTGGGAAGACCATCGGTGATGTTTCCAGTTCAGAATTGCCCTAGAAACAGAGCTGTTGAGAGGTTTTCGTAGTTCTGTCCATTTGCTACCTTTGATTTGGCTGTGCTCCAATTCCTT
This sequence comes from Boesenbergia rotunda, assembly GCA_024364735.1. Classification (NCBI taxonomy): domain Eukaryota; kingdom Viridiplantae; phylum Streptophyta; class Magnoliopsida; order Zingiberales; family Zingiberaceae; genus Boesenbergia; species Boesenbergia rotunda. Next base: position 405,279 of record JAGFNQ010000199.1, read on the forward strand.
CCACCTGAGCTATCTAGAGGGGTTCCCTAGATTGCTTGGACCATCATCAACTCACCTTCGCACGCGGACGCAGCTGAATTGAAGATTTCGAATGGAGATTTCAGAATGAGTAAGATTAGCTGTATTTAATCGCAGATAGAGTTTTCCCAATGGTTTGCTGAGCTTACGGGTCCGAGGCTCACCCTTGCATGACGAACAAGGAGTACCTGAGCTCGGGAAGGGATCGAGGAGTAGTTTCTTTAGTTAAATTTCAGTTTTAGCTGTAGTTTTAATTTCTGCCACGAACTCTGTTTCTGAAATTTCTGTATCAGCTGTTGAGTTTGTTTCCTGAATTGTTTAGCTTAATTAGGTTTTAAATCTTCAAGTTAAGTAGTTAATGAGTTTGTTTAGTGAACAATAGTTTTTAGCTTCAGTTTCCTTTATGCTTAATTGTTTGCGTGCCATTTCTTTTCCTGCGTATCATTTTCAGATCTGTTTTCTGCGTATCATTTCTTTCCACCTAGAGTATCAGTTTTCTACTCTAGTTACTGAATTCCATATCAAGCTAGTGTAGTTTATCTCCTGAATTTACCTTGCAGTTAGTTAACTTTAAATAGCACTTGCATTTCAGATTTTCTGAATCAGTTGGTGTGTATCGACTTCATATCTGAATTCTAAAGTTCATTTCTGCAGTTAGCTCAATTCTGAATATTCTGTTCAATTTCTAACTTGCTGCATTCGCTTCTTAAATTTCCTCTTACCCCTGCATATCACTGCATTTGTAGCTTTTCTTTCTAAGTTTGATCAATAGGGTCCAAGGCTGAATTGTTAAATCAGTTTTGGCACAAAAGTTCCAGCTTTGGCACAAAAGTTTCCCTTGCATGCCAAGCTGTTTTGGGCACTGCTTGCATCAGTTTTTCACTTGTCTTTTGGTGTAGGATAGTGTTTGAATTCAATTGATATCACATTTATCCATTTCTGAGTTTTCTTTGCATTTGTTGGTTTCGAAAACTTATAGCTAGTTTGTGTAAGTTTGTTTTAAGTTTGATTGCTAATTTTGTAGCTAGCACTAGTTTTTAGTTTGATTGTTTCCGAAAATTACCATTCATTGCTTTTATTCCTTTACTTAGCATCTGTGTTGCATCTTAACTCAGATTTGCTTTTCTAATTTTAGTGAAGTTCTTTTAGTTGAGTCGGTTTCCCTTTGATTGAGTTATCACTTGTTATCGCTCGTTTAATTCATTTGTTTAGTTTCCTTTATTTTTATTGTTACTTCATTTCATGCTTGCAACCCCAAAACCCAATTTTATTTGAAACCCAAAATTAACAAATGACACATAAATTCGAGCTTGGATCAAACAACATCAACTAGCCCTAGGAAAAATACGACCTGTGGCCCCTTTACTACGTTTTCATATTTTTGATTGCAAAAAGGGTTTCCAGATTTTTACAAATATCTAAATTTTGAGACCCACACATTCGTGAGTGCCTCGGGGAGCCACCCAAAGTAAATAATTTGTTGTAATTAATTATCCATAAATAATATATGTGATAAAATCTTGAAAATTTTTGAGGTGATTCTCAAACGATAATTTCCTTATTTGATTTATGAGGTGATGCTCTTACATATTGTTGTCTCCAAAATTAATTAGGAAAAATTGTTTCCTATAGAATTTATTCCCGTAAATAAGATTTTCATGAAAATAATATGTGGTTGAATTAAGGGAATCTGTCTCTTAATTTAATAAAATTTGATTTAGAGAAATTAAAGTCTTAAACATATTATTTCCGAAATTGATTATGACAATTTAGGAAATTGTTTCCCAAAACAATTCCTTGAATAAAGTGAGAAATTAGAATTAGGAAATCTGGTTCCTAATTCAATTAATGAGACTTGATAAATTAAGTCACATACATACTTTATTATGGAAATCGTTAGAACATGACATAATTATATGTCATAAATGTACTTAAAAGAAAAAGGATGAGACCCAAAACCCCTTACAAAATATTAAGGCCAACACCTTCCATTAATATTGTTAGAACCAGAGTTTTGTTTCTCGTTTGGGTTGATGGACACATCCATGCCCGGCTTGAACCTCAACATGTTCAAACCATGGAATTAGTTTATGATTAATATAGTTGGAGTCAGAGGTCAATCCTTAGTTTTGGTTGTTGGACACATCCAAGTCTGACTAAACGGTTGAATGAGCTCCAACCATATTAAAACTATTTTTTGATTAATGGGCCAGCCTTATGCTTGAAGTATCGATTTGTTGTGCCACAGCCAAGGTCGATGTAAAGAGAGGTGCAGTTGGGTGCTATGTATATTGTTGCATACTTGTTAATAAGTTAAAAACCCAATAATTTATGCAAACATTCAATTAGTTGATAGCATAATGTGATAGTTACATATGTATAATATGTAATCGGTATAATTACCCACCTTCATATCTAAGAATAACTTGATGGACTCTAGCCATGGTTGTTCTTATCTATGGTTGGATATCAACCTATTTGGAGATGTTCCTACGATCTCCCGGATTGATAAAAGGGTTATTCAATTCGAAAAATAAATAGGATTTAATTAATGTATATTGATGCATTCTTTATCATTCTTCTCACATAAGCTCAATTTATATTTCTAGGATAATCACTTGATCATGTCTTCTCTGAATTTGCGTTCCATTTTGGACACCAATAAGCTGACTGGGCCAAACATCATGGACTGGCTTCGAAACCTGAGGATAGTCCTCAAGGCAGAAAAGCTTGCTTATGTCCTTGAAGAACAACTTCCCAACCATCCTCCAGAAGATGCAACTCTAGACCAGTTAGTGGCCTATCAGAAACATGTGGCCGATTCTGAACTTGCGAGTTGCATCATGCTGGCCGCTATGGTACCTGAGCTACAATAGCAGCATGAGCATATGGATGCTCATACCATCATCTTCCATCTTCATGAGCTATTTGACGAGCAGGCGAGATCCGAAAGGTTCGAGGTCCCCAGACTCCTCTTCACCTCTAAGATGCAGAAAGGCACTTCTGACTCACAGTTTGTGTTGATGATGTTGGGGTACATTGAGCAACTAGGCACACTCGGATTTGCAATGGATCACGAACTAAGTGTTGACTTAATTCTGCATTGTTCGCCCAAGAGTTACTCACAATTTGTGATGTACTATCGGATGAACAAGCTGGAGACTACCATTCCTGAGTTGCTTAACCTGCTGAAGACTGTAGAGCCTTCTGTAAAGCAGGATCAGAAGACGGTACTGTTAGTTGGTTCCTCAAAGAAAGGCTCTAAGAGGAAGCCCAAAGAACAGAATAGGGAAAGAAGAAAAAGGCCAAAAAGACTGAAAATGCACCAAAAGGCACTTGCCATCACTGCGGCATGGAGGGTCACTGGCGAAGAAACTGCAAGGTTTATCTTGAGTCCTTGAAGAAGAAGGCATCCGATGCCCCATCCTCTTCAGGTATCTATGTTATTGAATGTCACTTTATTTCCTCGGACACCTAGGTACTTGATACTGGGTGTAGCTCACATATATGTAATGACATACATGGGCTAAGGAATAGAAGAAGACTCGTCAAGGGAGAAGCGAATTTGCGAGTTGGAAATGGAGCAAAGATTGCTGTTGTTGCCATCGGAACATATTTGCTAAAGCTCCCTACTGGACTTGTCTTAGAATTGGATAATTGTTATTTTGTTCCTTCGTTAATAAAGAACATTGTATCTATTTTATGCTTGAATGAAAAGGGTTATCATTTAACTTTTAGTAACAATTGCTGTTACATAACTTTAAATGGTGTTCTTTATGGGACCGGAACTTTATACAATGGCATCTACATGTTAGATTTATCCGGTGACATTTTCAATATCAAAGTTAGCAACAAACGTGCTCGAATAGATAATCAAATAGACTCCTATACGTGGCATTGTCGTCTTGGCCATGTAAGTAAGAAACGCATGACCAAATTACACCGATGTGGAATTCTGGAATCATTTGAACCCGGTTCATTTGATACATGCGAATCATGCTTAAAAGGCAAGATGACCAAATTACCCTTTTCCGGAAAAGGTAAACCAGTGGGAGAATTGCTTGGTCTAATACATACTGATGTATGTGGACCAATGTCAACTCTTGCACAAGGAGGTTATAGCTACTTCATTACCTTTATCGATGATCACTCACAATTCGGGTATGTGTTCTTAATGAAACATAAATCTGAAGCTTTTGAGAAATTCAAAGAGTTCAGAAGTGAAGTAGAGAAACAGGTTGGCAAAAGTATTAAGATACTTCGATCCGATCGGGGTGGTGAATACTTGAGTCAAGAGTTTCAAGATTATCTTAGGGACAATGGGATATTGTCTCAATGGACTACGCCATATACACCGCAGCATAATGGTGTATCTGAGAGGCGTAACCGAACCTTGATGGACATGGTTAAATCTATGATGAATCATGCAACTCTTCCAAAATCCTTTTGGGACTATGCGCTTAAGACAGCTGTTTACTTGCTAAACAGAGTCCCGACCAAGGTATTCTCTATATATGGGACGTGGAATAGTAAGAAATCTCATTTAACTCACCTTAAAATATGGGGTTGTCCTGCTTATGTAAAGCGGACTGTATCAGACAAATTGGATGCTAAGTCTGATAAATGTCTATTTATTGGATACCCTAAGGAAATGAAGGGTTACCAATTCTATCATCCCTTGGAACAAAAGGTGTTTGTTTCAAGGTATGCTGTATTTCTAGAAAAAGAATTTCTTTTACAAGAAAACAGTGGGAGTAGCATTGAACTTGATGAAGTTCAAAAAACTCCAATAGACATTACAGAGACACCTAGTCTAGACCCACAACCAATAACTCATAATGATGAGCTATCAGTTGAACCTAAAACAACACCACTTCTTCGTATGTCTGATAGGACACGCAATATTCCAGAGAGATACGGATTTCTCATAAGTGAATCCAACGACGTGTTACTCGTTAACAATGACGAACCTATCAGTTATGAAGAAGTTCTGATAAATTCAAAAAGGGATAAATGGCTTGAAGCCATGAAGTCGGAAATGGATTCCATGTATGAAAATCAAGTATCGGACTTGGTTAACCCGCCTGAAGGGATTAAGCCCATAGGGTGCAAGTGGGTTTTCAAGAAGAAAACCGACATGGAAGGTAATGTTGTTACCTTTAAGGCTAGATTAGTGGCAAAAGGATATCGTCAGAAACAAGGAATTGATTATGACGAAACCTATTCGCTAGTAGCTATGCTCAAATCCATTCGGATGCTCTTGGCCATAGCAGCTCATTATGATTATGAGATATGGCAAATGGATGTGAAAACAACTTTCCTTAATGGAAACCTGCTTGAGGATGTATACATGATACAACCTGAAGGTTTCACATCGGTTAATAAAACCAAAGTATGCAAGCTTCGACGATCCATATATGGACTAAAGTAAGCATCCAGGAGCTGGAACATCCATTTTGATGAGACAATCAAAGAGTTTGATTTCTCACAAAATCCTGACGAACTTTGTGTATACAAGAAGGTTAGTGGGAGTGCAGTCGTATTCCTAGTGTTATATGTCGATGATATTTTACTTATAGGAAACGATATATCAGTCTTACAATCAGTTAAAATTTGGTTGTCCAAAACTTTCTCCATGAAAGACCTGGGAGAAGCAACCTATATCCTTGGGATTAGAATCTATAGAGATAGATCAAAATGGTTGCTTGGTCTTTCGCAGTCTACATATATAGACCGAGTGCTAGAAAGGTTTAGCATGTCAGAATCCTAGAAAGGTTACCTTCCCATCAGGCATGGGATCAACCTTTCAAAGTCTATGTGTCCGCGCACAGAAGACGAGAGGATTTGCATGAATAAGATTCCTTATGCATCCGCGATAGGATCTATCATGTATGCTATGTTATGTACTAGGCCCGATGTATCATATGCTCTGAGCGTCACAAGCAGATACCAGTCTAATCCAGGAATGGATCATTAGGCGGCTGTCAAGACAATCCTCAAGTACTTAAGAAAAACTAAGGATGTGTTCCTAATATATGGAGAAGGTGATATGATAATACGTGGATATACAGATGCCAGTTTCCAGACAGAAAAGGATGACTCCAAATCTTAGTCCAGATACGTATTTATTTTGAATGGAGGCGCAGTAAGCTGGAAAAGTTCCAAGCAAGACACCGTAGCGGATTCTACCACGGAAGCGGAATATATTGCAGCTTCGGAAGCAGCAAAGGAAGCAGTCTGGATCAAGAAGTTTGTCTCAGAACTTGATGTCGTTCCAACCATTGATGAAGCAACCGGTTTACTGCGACAACAATGGAGCTATTGCACAATCAAAGGAACCAAGGTCTCATCAGCGATCCAAACATGTGCTTCGCCGCTATCATCTGATCAGAGAGATTATAAGTAGGAATGATATACAAATTGAGAAAATTCCCACTGAAAGGAATTTAGCGGATCCTTTAACTAAGGTCTTGCCTCAAAATAAGTTTGAGGGTCATGATAGAGCCTGTGGTATTGGGTACCGTAGCGATTGGCATTAGGCCAAGTGGGAGTTTGTTAGTGATATGAGAGAAGTGTCCTAAGGCAATCGCCTTATGATTGTAATCATTTATTTTAATAAATGAATATTCACTATTTGAGTATACATGTTTGTGTATTTGATTAAGATCATAAACTCATTTACTGAATGTCTGCAATACAATTCACAGCATGAGAGAATTTGTGATCAATTGACAACTAGTAATTATCTCTACATGTGCAATTGTGAATTATTGAAATTGTCCCTAGTCGATGAATTGATAAATACGGACGCTATCAATTCTGTTGAGACTAGCATGGGTTATTCTCTAATCAGCTGATTCTCACTGGCTGGTGACATTGAGATGTCCGGAGATAAACATGAATGTTAGTTATGGGAACTAGTTCATTGGAGTGAATGGCTATAAAACTTCATATGGTAGTCTACATATAGATATGTCAGTGAAGTTCTTACTGCAGCTTAAGTGCGATGTTCTTTTGACTTGTGTTGTTCATGTCATCTTGGTTATGGAGACTTATACTTTGACATCTTAAGCAAGCATCTCCAAGGAGGTGTGGACCTGGGATGATTGGGTATATGCCGAAGTGCCCGAAGATGTTTGAACAACCTACAAAGGATTCACCACTCCTTGCGAGGAGATGTATACCCGAGGCCTATCGTCGGATTGTTGCTCGAAGCCTCTGGCCAGAGCATGACATGTTCAGAGTATGAATCTCTTAAATACATGAGAGTAATTAGAATCCATAGGATGAGGAAACGTTACTTGGGCTAGGTGTGACGTAGTCAGCCTAGTGGGGACTGACACACATAGACCATGTCCTGAACCAAGTAGGTATAAGATGGTGAAGGGAATGGGGCACGATTCATTATAGCTGCTGAAGGGTTTCAGAATCATTTTTGGGTCAACCGTTGATCTTTTAATTAATTAGGGATCATGATGTACTACTAGGTGCCACTCATGATCGTTGTATAATTAATTAGTTAATTATAGACGGCCAACATAAATTGAAAGCCTATTTGGTCACACGCATAACGAGTAATTCAAAAGATTTAAAACGAGTTGAGAATTGGATTCTCCAATTGAGATAGACTATTTGTGGTAAGTCCAAACAATAGTCAAAAATGAATTTATTTCAGATGCATCGGAAGCATAGAATGACTAAATCTTTTAAAGACTTAATGGGTGAATTAAATAAGTTTAATTCATTAAGGGATTTGATCCAATTGGGGTTAGATGGGCCGGCTAAGGAAGGGGGCCTCCTCTCTTCTTGTCATCGTCGGCCACCACCATAAGAGGATAAGGCTATTTTGGTTTATTTAATAAAATAGACCAAAGGTTGGTTTATTTTATAAAAGGTTATATAAATTTTATATAAATTTTTATATAATGAAGCATGAGTTGGTTTGTTTAATAAAATTTATATAATGAACCAATGGTTGGTTTGTTTTATAAATTTTTATATAATGAACCAATGGTTGGTTTGTTTTATAAATTTTATATAATCATGCCAAAAGAAAGAGAGCCTTGATTATGGATTGATTGAGAAATTATTCCATAATCAAGAAGAAGAAGCTTGATCATGAGAGCCTTGATTATGGATTGATTGAGAAATTATTCCATAATCAAGGAGAGGTTTGCTTGGGAATTAAGAAACCTCTCCCTATATAAAGGACCCAAGGGGTGCCATGGAAGATGATCCATCCAAGAATTGCTTAGGCTCTCTCCTCTTCTTCTCTCCCTCTCTCTTGACCGGCCATAGGCCTCTCTTCTTTCTTCTTGTCGTGAGCACAAGGAGAAGCATCAAGGCGACGAAGTTCTTCCTTGCGACGATCTTCCTCTTCGGCCAACCTTGGTGGTGAGTCTTTCGATTTGATTACTCTCTCGATTTTTGTCGTGTTCACGGAGAATCTAGTAGTTCTCGTGAACACGAAACTCGTGGCTTAGCGAAGTCATCCCGACGATACTCGGCGTAGATATGAATAGAGGCGGAGCTTTCAAGGGACGCTAATGGTTGGATCTCGTCCATTCTTCCAAGTTACGCAAGGTAATTCGTAGAGTAATCTCCTTTTCTGCAAAAATTTTATATTACGATTATGTGAACACATTGCATGCTTAGGATATGTGTTAGAATAATTTAGGAAATTATTCATGCTTTTGTTTCCGATGCATGTAATTATGTAACAAATACAATACGTGTCCGCGTCGGCATGCACCCGGTCCCAACATAAGCACGGGAACGCCCGTCCACTAATGGTCTCCTTTCCGGACTTTTCGGAGGCGGAGAAACCCGTCTGCCAGTGCAAGATTTACAATCACAAAGTATAAAATAAATTACGTGGGAAAGTAAATCAAACTTAAAGAAAGGGGTCGAAGACTCGGCCGATCTGGATCTCCGAAGTGCCGCGCACTTCCTCTCAGAGCCTCCTTGGTCGCAGAGCTTCGTCGTTAGCGTGTTTCTTCTATTTGGAGTGATCAGAATGATTCTTGAAGCTCTGTTCTGAGCCTTGGGGTCGAAGCCCCTCTTATAAGCTTTATTGGGGGGCCTGTGATCACCGAGGCACCTCAAAGGGCTTGGTCAAACCTTATCTCCGCGCCGAACTCGTCGCAGTCGATAAGGCATCTAACCAGGACGCCCTAGACCTCCCAGGCACCTCAATCAATTTTGTCAAAGCTTATCCCTGCTTCGCACTCGTAGCAGCAGATACAGCTTTCAACTAGGGCGCCTGTATCATCCGGGGCGCCTGAATGGAAGCCTATTTTTCTTCCTTTCACTGAGCCTGCTCTGCCTTCTTTGACTGAGGCGCTCCAGTTGATGGGGGCGCCTAGCTGGCTGGGTTCCAGCCTAGTTGTGTGTTGTTTGCCTGCTTTGTCTTCCATTCTAGGTACCTGCAAGATACGCAATAACAAAGCAAATATACACACATTCTTAACCTTAAGGACTTGGTTTTGACTTTGGATTTTCACGAAACCCTAGGTCGAACCGATGCAAATTCCCACCCCCGGGAAAGCGCCTTTCACCTACTCCTTTCAGGAGACGGTGTTGGTGCAAATGCACCCAAGTCAAACCTGTGTTTTGATAATGGCAACAGAGGTCAAAAGTTAAGTCTTACTTGTTTTCTAACAAGTTACTCTAGTGTGCAGGAAAAGTCCTAGCGAAGAACTGCTAGGCACTTGCGAAGGAATGCTAGGGTAAAAAGCCCTAGCGAAGGACTGCTAGGCACTGGCGAAGGAATGCCAGAGTCAAAAGCCCTAGCGAAGGACTGCTAGGCGCCAGGCGAAGGACAGCCTGGGACTGAAGCCCTAGCGAAGGAATGCTAGGCACCGGGCGAAGGGTAGCTCGGCATCCAAGACCTAACAAAGGACCGTAGGCAAAAGTCCAACCAGAGGAACAGTTGACATCAGGTAAATTCTCCCAAGAGGAGTAGGTGAGGACGCGTTCCCCGTCGAGGGAACTGTAGGCGTCGGTTCGACCTAGGGCTCCATTTTGGAGACCAAAGTCAGAACCAAGACAACTAAGGCTGTATAAACCAACCTTTTAATGTCTTGTTGTGTTTTGGACTAACCCTGGATGCAGGACCGAAGGAATGAGAGTCTGCAGCTCAGTGAGCCTCAAAGGAGTGAGGCAATAGCTGACTAGGGCGCCCGAAGTGTCCCGGGCGCCCCCAAGGTGAACACAAAACACACAAATCAGAAGTAAGCTTCGACAGTGCATCCTGCGGGCGCCCCCGTGCTCCCGGGCGCCCCCAATAACAAAGCATCGAAGCAGCCCCAGCGAAGCCTAAAGGATAAGTGTTTGACCCGGTAAAACCGGGCACCCCAAGCGCTCCGGGCGCCCCGGTCAACATCTATCCCGAGAAGGAAGGGATCAGACGGTGACCGAGATCCAACCGGATCAAACGCCACGTGGGGGGCGCCCCCGACGTCCCGGGCGGCCTCAGGCCCTATATAAAGGGCCCTCGACCCCAGGCTTCAAGCATCAATTCACTAAACGTCTCAAAGCTCTTCTGCTCTCGCGCCTTGCTCCGGAAACCTTCCAACTCGAGCCGACGACGTCCCGCTGCTCCGAAAAAGTAGATCTACTCCGGACGTCAGTAAAGAAGAGCGTGTTTTTTTATTATTATTTACTACACTTATTTTGTAATCAAATTTTGTAAACTATTTGCGCCGTATATAGAATTGCCCAAAGTAAACGGTCAACGACCGTGGGCCTTGGAGTAGGAGTCGACACAGGCTCCGAACCAAGTAAAATCGACTGTGTCTCAGTGTTGTGATTTTTAATTTCCGCTGCGTACTTGCTCTAAGTTTTCCGAAAAACGATTTCCGATATTCACCCCCCCTCTATCGGTTTTCTCGATCCAACAAGTGGTATCAGAGCGGGGAAGTTCAGACTTGGTGCAACCACCAGTTTGAAAATTTTTCGGATTTTTTTTTTCTCATTCGATTTTTTTTAACCAAAAAAAATTTTTTTTTTTAATATTTTATTATCCTTATCCCGCACTACTAATCCAAGACCAAGTCTTGGGATATTTTTTTGTTAGTTTTCTTTTACAGATCAAATGGCCATACAAAAGGGATTCAGCACCGCCAGACCTCCACTTTTCAGTGGAGAAGACTTTTCTTATTGGAAAAGTCGAATGGAGGTTCACTTGAAACCTCAGGTGGACATGTGGATCATCATCCAGTCCGGACTGGAGATACCCAAAAATGCTGATGGACTTCCTCAAAGCTACACAGAGTGGGACACCGCTCTGAAACGAAAAATCGAAGCCGACGCTAAAGCGACTCAGACTCTTCAATGCGGATTGATGAAAGAGGAGCTGAACCGCGTGGGCCCCTTCAACAGTGCCAAGGAGCTGTGGGCAAAATTGATCGTGCTGCACGAAGGAACATCAGATACTCAGATCAGTAAGAGGGATCTGCTCCTGAACAAACTCTACACCATGAAGATGGCCGACAACGAAACAGCAGCCCAGCTCCACGCACGAATCCAAGAGTTGATGAACGGTCTTCACACTATAGGTCACAAGGTTGAAAACCGTGACTTAATAAGGTATGCCTTAAACGCTTTCCCTAGAAACACCTTGTGGGCATCTATGGTAGATGCATACAAGGTCTCAAGGGATCTTTCAAAAATAAAATTAGACGAATTGTTTTCCGAACTAGAACTGCACGAACAAACTAACACCAATATGGTCGAGAAAGGTATTGCTTTCGTTGCAGGTAAAACTGGAAGGACAACAAAGAAGAAGCCTGAACCTGAACCCGAGTCTAACTCAGACTCAGACTCAGAAGATGAAGAAGGAGATCAAACTAAGCTTGTCCGACTAGCCCGAAGCTATTACAAGGAGCTGAAGAACCGAACCAACAAACGGAAAATCAGCCAAAGAAAGGATGAACCAACTGAACCCGCGAATGGCAAAAACAAGCCCAACGTAACCTGCTACGAGTGCAAGAAGAAGGGCCACTACAAGACAGAATGTCCAAACTTAAAGGAAATCAAAAAGACAAGAAGAAAGAAAGCGCTCCAAGCAACCTGGGATGAATCTTCCTCAGAAGAAGAAGAAGAAGCACCCCAATCAAACCTACTAGCTTTGACCGCCTTAGAAAAAGTCGAGACTGAGTCAGAATCAGAACAGGACGACGGCGAGCTGACCTTTACAGAAGACGGCGAAATTAAGGTAACTGGTTTCAATAGATGTCAATTAAGTAAACTAATTTCATATCTTTCTCGAGATTTGGCAAAAGCCAAACTCCGAGTCGAATCCCTCCGACAGGAAGTAAAACTCCTGAAAGAGGGAGCTGACTCTAAACCCTTAACCGAGAAGGTTCACAAAGGAACTCCTACTCAAGTTGAAAAACTTGAAAAGGAGAACTCCTCCCTGAAAACTCAGGTTAAGGATCTTAGATCAGCTTAAGAACGATTTACATCTGGTTCCAAGGGTCTTGACATGATTCTTGGAAAACAGAAATCAGTTCTAAATCGATCCGGACTTGGCTATAGAACCAAATCCCGGCAAAGATCTTACTTTGTTGTACTGAATCAGTCCAGAGGTAAAATTCAGGCATGGGTACCTAAATTATACCTGAACAAACTAACTGGATCAAATCAGTATTGGATCCCCAAGGACGAGATTCACATCTTACCTAACCATCACCGTGGCTTTAGTCCAGGGGGAGCCAAACTAAAAACTATATTCATTGTTAGATAAAAATTTTTATTCTTGATTGCAATTGCTTGATTGATTGTTTATTTAAATTTCTGCAATTTACCATGCTTAGGCTTAGGAATGGTTAGTATAAGGACCAAACACACTTAACTGAAACCTGACAACATAGTATTGGGTGGAGGTGAGATGATAGTACGTTAGGGATGCCAATTTGGCGGAACTAGGCGAAGCTACCGATCCAAGACCCAAACTAGTTAGACCAGAAATTTTTCAAAGAATAATTTTGAAAATGAAATTTCATTAAAAGGCTTTGTCAAGGAAAGGGTGGATGATCCCATAAGGCTACGACCAAAGAAGGCCTAGTGCCTCGCCAAGACCTGGAAGCCAATTTTTGAAATTCAAATTCAAATTATTTTTTGTCAAATTCGAATCTAACACAAAACTTCAGTTATTTGTAGATTTAAAAATCTTTCCAAAATTAATTAAGTTTTCAAAAAATTAATTGTTTTCAAAATCAATTTAATTGTATTCAAAATTAATTAAGTCTTCAAAATAAACCATGCTTTTCAAAATAATCTTAACTATCAAAACCTGTCTCACAAAACCTATAAGGCTAACGTGATTGAAAACCCAAGATTTGGGTGAGACAGACTAGGCAGTGAAACTCAATTTAAGCTATTCCTGACTCTAATTGGATCCAAATCAAGAAAACTCGACCAATGGATGTTAGATTGCTGTTGCTCCAGGCACATGACTAGAGATAAATTGAAGTTCACCAAGCTCAAGTTCAAAAACCTAAGCTCAGTGGCATTTGGCAATAATGCTACACTCAAGGTAATTGGGTCAGGTAATATTGAACTTAAATCCGATTTCATTATTAAGAAAGTTCTATTGGTTGAAAACTTTAATTTTAACTTGCTTAGCATAAGTCAGTTATGTGATTCTGGTTATATAGTTACTTTCAACAATTCTAACTGCCTGATTAGAAATGTATAAGACTTAGAAATCATGCTTAAGGGCACTAGGAAAAATAATGTATACACTATAAACCTTCCCCTTGTTCCCAAATGTATGTTAACACAATTAGAACAATCAAACCTCTGGCATAGGAGATTAGGTCATACCAATCTGAGAACTATCTCAAAAAGTACCCAACTTGGCTTAATCAAAGGTATCCCCAAAATTAAAAATAATGAAAACCTAATATGTGAATCATGTAATCAAGGTAAAAAAACCAAATCCAATCACAAACTAACCCAATCTGATTTAACTCAAACTACACTTGAGCTCCTACACCTTGACCTATTTGATTCACATGGAGCCAAGTCACTAAGCGGGAAACGATACTGCTTAGTAATAGTTGATGATTACTCTAGGTTTACCTGGGTTAGGTTTCTAAAAACCAAAGATAAAACCCTAAACCTATTTAATGAATTCTGTAAACTAATTGAAAATCAAAACAACACTGTGTAGCTCTACCACAACTGAAGCTGAGTATGTGGCCTTAGGAGAGTGTGTTGCTCAACTGTTATGGATGATGCACATACTTAAGGACTTCCAGCTCAACTACACCCAAACTCAAGTATTTATTGACAATATAAGTTCAATTAATTTAACTAAGAACCCAATCCAACATTCCAGAACCAAACATATAGAAGTCAAACATCATTTTGTAAGAGACCATGTAGCCAGGGGTGAAATAGTACTTAAGCATATTGACTCTAAATCCAACTTAGCTGATATATTCACAAAACCCTTACCTGAATCTGAGTTCAGTTCACTAAGAAGGCAGTTAGGATTGTGCTCAGTAGAATAGATTAAATCTATGTTTGTATTCTCGTACTACTCTACTTGATTTAAAAATTTGTTTCTAAAAATAGAATTTGAAAAACTATTTTACTTAATTTCAAAATCAATTTTCATTTTCGACTTAGTTTTATTTTTTTAAACTACCCCCTTTCAAAACTAGGGCTTTTTCAAAAATGGACTTAGCCTAGGCCCTAACCCTAAAACTGCATGCACCTATAGACTTAGAAGCCAGTATCTCACAAGCACCTTAGGGTACTTTTGATTGATAACCTAGAAAGGGTTGAGATGCTTAGGTCTTTGCCTTAATTCAAGATGCTTTAAGTCAGTGCATCTGCAGTAATTGGGGCACTAAATACAACTTACACAGCAATCAAGTTAAGTGTCAAGTCTAGAAAATCTAACTTGAACAGAAACACTTAACTTGACTAACCCTAGCAAAAACTACTGTTTATAACAGTTAGTAAGTAGCTAATTGGGTTAGACAGGTCCCTACAGAGAAAATTGACTGATTTGGTTTAAATCCTATTATGAATTGGTTCAGTACAGCAAAATCTTACTTATTTCCTTTATGCAATCTTATTTCTGCTGTATTTATCTGTTTTGATATATGGTAAAGGGGGAGAGATAGGAAAGGAGAGAGTAAAATTAATTCTTTTTAACTCTATCCTTTATTCAAAAAGTTCAAAAATTTTCTTATCCTTTATTCAAAAATTTTCAAAAATACTTAAGCTTTTCAAAATTGTCTTACTTAAGCTTGTCAAAAAAAATTTCTATAAGTACTTTAAGCTTAAGTTTTTCAAAACTGTATATGTACAATGTTACTAAGTACTTAGGTTTTTCAAATTTATTAAGTACTTAAGTTTTCCAAATGTACTTTATTTATTAAGTACTTAAGTTTTCCAAATGTACTAAAGTGTTTCAAATATTACTAAGTACTTAAGCTTTTCAAATCTTACTAAGTACTTAAGCTTTTTAAATCCTACTAAGTACTTAGGCTAACACTTTCAAAACTTTTGAGTACCTTAAAACTTAAGGCTTCAAACTGTTTAAGTACTCTAAAATCATGCTTCAAAAACTCTCCTATGTACTTTTAACTTAAGTTATTAAAAGATTGCTAAGTACCTAAAACCTATGTTTTCAAAGTACAAGTAAAGTTTTTTTTAACCCCACGAATTTTTGAAAAATCTAGGGGGAGATTCTTTCCAAGGGGAGGGAACAAAATTTAACCTTTTCATGCTTGCTTAAACTTAACTTTTTGAACTAGGGTTGCCATAAATCAAAAAGGGGGAGATTGTTGGTGCAGAATGCACCCAAGTCAAACCTGTGTTTTGATAATGACAACAGAGGTCAAAAGTTAAGTCTTACTTGTTTTCTAACAAGTTACTCTAGTGTGCAGGAAAAGTCCTAGCGAAGGACTGCTAGGCACTGGCGAAGGAATGCCAGGGTAAAAAGCCCTAGCGAAGGACTGCTAGGCACTGGCGAAGGAATGCCAGAGTCAAAAGCCCTAGCGAAGGACTGCTAGGCGCCAGGCGAAGGACAGCCTGGGACTGAAGCCCAAGCGAAGAAATGCTAGGCACCGGGCGAAGGGCAGCTCGGCATCCAAGACCTGACAAAGGACCATCAGGCAAAAGTCCAACCAGAGAAACGGTTGGCATCAAGTAAATTCTCCCGAGAGGAGTAGGTGAGGATGCGTTCCCCGTCGAGGGAACAGTAGGCGTCGGTTCGACCTAGGGCTCCATTTTGGAGACCACAGTCAGAACCAAGACAGCTAAGGCTGTATAAACCAACCTTTTAATGTCTTGTTGTGTTTTGGACTAACCCTGGATGCAGGACCGAAGGAATGAGAGTCTGCAGCTCAGAGAGCATCAAAGGAGTGAGGCAATAGCTGACTAGGGCGCCCGGAGTGTCCCGGGCGCCCCCAAGGTGAACACAAAACACACAAATCAGAAGAAAGCTTCGACAGTGCATCCTGCGGGCGCCCCCGTGCTCCCGGGCGCCCCCAGCGTCCCGGGCGCCCCCAATAACAAAGCATCGAAGCAGCCCCAGCGAAGCCTAAAGGATAAGTGTTTGACCCGGTCAAAACGGGCACCCCAAGCGCTCTGGGCACCCCGGTCAACATCTGTCCCGAGAAGGAAGGGATCAGACGGTGACCGAGATCCAACCGGATCAAACGCCACGTGGGGGGCGCCCCCGACGTCCCGGGCGCCCCCAGGCCCTATATAAAGGGCCCTCGACCCCAGGCATCAATTCACTCAACGTCTCAAAGCTCTTCTGCTCTCGCGCCTTGCTCCGGAAACCTTCCAACTCGAGCCGACACACCCCGCTGCTCCGAAAAAGTCGATCTACTCCGGACGTCGCTAAAGAAGAGCGTGTTTTTTTATTATTATTTACTGCACTTATTTTGTAATCAAATTTTGTAAACTATTTGCGCCGTATATAGAATTTCCCAAAGTAAACGGTCAACGACCGTGGGCCTTGGAGTAGGAGTCGACACAGGCTCCGAACCAAGTAAAATCGACTGTGTCTCTGTGTTGTGATTTTTAATTTCCGCTGCGTACTTGCTCTAAGTTTTCCGGAAAACGATTTCTGATATTCACCCCCCCTCTATCGGTTTTCTCGATCCAACAGACGGTTGCCACCCAGTCCATTCGGGTGGACTTTTACTTAGCCTTCGATACTCTCAGATCTCGAGACGTCCAAACATCGACCCGTCTCTACTTCTGTCCTTAGTCATCGCTCAGCTATGTTGCTCAATCCCTCGAACCAAGACTTCGTGCCCAAACCCTAGGTCCAGGTCTTCGGTTGCAACCCTCGGCCAGGACTTCATGCCCAATTCCTCGAACCAGGTCTTCGATGCCCAACCGACTTAGTGCCCAATTTCTCGAACCAAGTCTTCGGTGCTCAACCCTCAGCCAGGACTTCGTGCCTAGGTTAACTAGGGTTTTTGTTCACTTTGGTACTCCTCTCTAAACTTACCCTTCCCTTGTTCAATGTATCACTGACTTAAGCAGATTGTCAAACATGGAAACACTAGGAGGACATCACTGATGCATGTTACACCAACATGTACGAGACCAGATATCTGCTTTGTCATGGGCATGGTTAGCAGATATCAGAGTAATCTAGGATAGGGACATTGTACTATGGTAAAGCATATATTGAAGTACCTGAGAAAGACTAGGGATTATATACTAGTTTACCAGGCAGATCAATTACTCCCTGTGGGTTATACAGATTCAGACTTTCAATCAGATAGGGATAAAAGTAAGTCTACCTCAGGGTATGTGTTTACTTTAGGAGGTGGAGCCATAGTATGGAGGAGTGTCAAACAGAAATGCGTGGTCGGCTCCACCATGGAAGCTGAGTATGTGGTAGCCTCTGAGGCAACCAAGGAAGTTGTATCGCTCAGGAACTTCTTGATGGACTTGGATATGATTCCTGGTTTGCCCAGAGCTATCACAATTTATTATGATAACAGTGGTACAGTTGTAAACTCGAAGGAACCACGAGCCCATAACACGAGTAAACACATAAAGCGCATGTACCACCTGATACGAGAGATCGTAAAGTGAGGAGAAGTTGTTGTCGCCAAGATTGCATCAGAGGACAACCTGGCAGATCCTTTCACCAAGGCCCTTTCAACAAGAACTTTTGATAGGCATGTGGAGGATATGAGAGTCAGATGTATGGCATTGTGAGGACAACATAGTCTTTTAGTATAAGTGGGAGATTGATAGGATATATACTAAAAACCTAGCTTTTGTATGGACATCTACATTTTGAATGAGAATCACATGATCATTGTTTGCATATTTATATTGGTTATTTATGTGCATATTGTCTAATATATTACATTGTAGATAACATGGTGTGTGGTGTCACACAAAAGATCATGTTATCAGTCCCTTAGAGTATAAGTAAAGGCTCACAACCTAGATGATTCTGGATAAACTATTGGCATAGTTGTAGTGTAATTTGGTATTGGATTATCATGACCATAGAATTACACTAGTACACTATGTGTGCATTGAGCAGGACTGATATAGAGGTGATTCAATTTATACTGACTATATAATTGAATCAGACCTCAGATATTATGGAGTACATGCTCTTAATCCCGATATAATAACGGGCACATGTACTTAGTATTTATTTTTTTGATTTACTAATGGACGAGATTTATTGGTTAAATCGATAGGCCCGATAATTGGGAAATAATATTATTTACATGGTGTGTCATTGATTATAGAAGAAAACTGTATCCTGGTGAGTCTGGTTGATGATGTCCCCTTGAGGAGCTCATAAAGCTCATCATGTTAAATCCTGTAGGTGGACTTGGTCTGACATGATGGTAAGGTTGAGTGGTACTACTCATGGAGTTAGATATTAATTAATTAAATATTCAGTAATTTAATTAATTAATGGACATTCAATATCTTAAACATGGGGAGAATTTTATGTTGGATCGAGAGAAAACGATAGAGGGGGGTGAATATCGTAAGTCGTTTCGGATTGAAAAAGAGAAAACACAGCGGAAAAATTAAAACAAAACAACAACAAACTCCAAGATTTTACTTGGTTCGGAGTCGCGGTCGGCTCCTACTCCAAGGCCCACGGTCGTTGACCGTTTACTGCGGGTAATTCTATATGTGCGCAAAATGGTTTACAAATAGATATTACAACTGCAGTATAGTAAACAAAGAAAAGACAGCTCTTCGTTACCGACGTCCGATGTGGAATATATCTCAGAGCAGAGGGATGTCGTCGGCGCTTGTATCTCGAGTTGAGAGGTTTCTGAAGCGAAGCACTTGAGTAGAAGAGCGTGTTTGCGTTCGAGGAAGTTGATTTTCGAAGCCTTGGGGTCGAGGGGCTTTTTATAGCCTCTCGGGGCACCCTGAACGTTGGAGGGCCCCCCCCCCCACCTGTCACCCGATCCGAGCAAGTCTCGGTCAGCTCTTATCCCACTCGAATAGGGCTGAGGGTTGACTGTGGGGGGCGCTCGGGACGCTGGGGGCACCCTGGTTGACCCTTTCGGCAGGCTTCTTGGCTGGATGAAGTTTATCCTCT
This sequence comes from Boesenbergia rotunda, assembly GCA_024364735.1. Taxonomy (NCBI): domain Eukaryota; kingdom Viridiplantae; phylum Streptophyta; class Magnoliopsida; order Zingiberales; family Zingiberaceae; genus Boesenbergia; species Boesenbergia rotunda. The sequence continues at coordinate 424,879 of JAGFNQ010000199.1, forward strand.
TCGTTGGCTTGAGCTCGGGGTACCCTGGGCACTGGGGGCGCCCGGGAGCATGGGGGCGCCGCGCCCAGTAAGCTTCCGAAGCGTACTCTTGCTCAACTTGTTTTACCTTGACCTTGGGGGCGCCCGGGACACTGGGGGCACCCTACTCAGCTGTTGCCTCTCTCCTTTGAGGCGTTCTAAGCTGCAGACACTCATTCCTTCAGTCCTGCATCCAGGGTTAGTCCAAAACAATACAAAGCAATCAAGTATTAGGTTTATACAGCCTTAGCTATCTTGGTTCTGACTTTGGGTCTCCTAAATGGAGCCCTAGGTCGAACCGACGCCTACTGTTCCCTCGACGGGGAACGCGTCCTCACCTACTCCTCTCAGGAGAATTTACCTGATGCTAACCGGCTCCTCCGGTTGGACTTTTGCCCAGCATTCCTTCGCCAGGTGCCTAGCTATCTTTCGCCAGCTCTTCAGTACCAAGCTGTCCTTCGCCTGGTGCCTAGCTGTCCTTCGCCAGGTCTTCAGTACCAAGATGTCCTTCGCCTGGTGCCTAGCAGTCCTTCCCTAGGACTTCGTTTTCAGGCAGTCCTTCGCCTGGTGCCTTGCAGTCCTTTGCTATGTCTTCGACTCCTAGCAGACCTTCACTAGGTGCCCAGCAGCCCTTCACTGGGTCTTTGGTTTCTGATGCCTAGTAGTCCTTCGCTAGGTGCCTAGCAATCCTTTGCTAGGACTTCAATCTGCATACTTAAGTAGCATGTTAGACAAACAAAACATCTTAACTTTTGAACCCTTTGCATTGATCAAAACACAGGTTCGACTTGGGTGCTATCTGCACCAACAATCTCCCCCTTTTTGATTTATGACAACCCGGTTCAAAAAGTTAAGTTAATCAGAATAGATGATTTTTTTAGTTTAGTTTCCTCCCCCTGGAAGGAATCTCCCCTAGGTTTTTCAAAAGTTCGTGGGGTTCTTAAAAAATTTCTAAGTCTCAAGATGGAATTTTTCAAACACTTAGAATTATTTTTCAAAAGAAACTTTAGAAACATATTTTCAAAACAAATTGGTTGTGCACTTTTGAAGTTTTACACTTAAAAAAGATTTCAAGTCAGTAGAAAAGAAACATCTTCTGATGTTTTAAGTTCTTAGAATCATAGCTTAAGTTTAAGATAAGTACTTAACAAAATTTACACTTGCTTAAGTTTTGAGTACTTACAGAAACCCTTTTTTTAAAAAAAAAACAGCTTGCGTTTAAGTACTTTAAAAAGATTTTTGAAAATAGCTTAAGTTTAAGTAGTTAAAAAGATTTGAAAGCAGCTTAAGTTTCAGTAAAAAAAAAATTGAAAGCAGCTTAAGATTCAGTACTTAAAAATTTGAAAGCAACTTAAGTTTCAGTACTTAAAAATTTGAAAGCAGCTTAAGTTTTAGTAATTAAAAATTTGAAAGCAGCTTAAGTTAGAAAAAATTTTTGAAGAAAACTTAGTAATTTGAAAACAAATAGTTTAAGTACTTTTTGAAGAAAGGATAAAGTTTTAAAATTTTAAATTTTGAAGAAAGTTTTTAAGGCTTCTCTCCTTTCCTACCTCTCCCCCTTTGCCATATATCAAAAACAAAGGAATGTAGCAAAAAAAAATTGCATAAATAAATTGCAAAAAGAATTAATGTGTGTACTGAACCAATGCAAGATAAACTGTATCAAATCAATTTAAATTTGTTGGATCAAGAAAGACCGATAGAGGGGGGGTGAATATCGGAAAATGTTCGAGAAAGAGTAAGTGCGCGGCGGAATAAAGTCAAACAACGCAAACACCAAGGTTTTACTTAGTTCGGAGCCTGGGTCGACTCCTACTCCAAGGCCCACGGTCGTTGACCGTTTACTTTGGGCAATTCTATAGTGCGCAAAACGGTTACAGAATGAGATTACAAAATTACTGTAAATAGAAATATACACTTTGTTTTACCAACTCCCGGTGTAGATCGAGTTTAGTGCAGTGGGAGGTTGACGGCGCTTCCTTCTTGAGTCGGGAAGTTTCCGGAGCAGAGCGCGGTCGTCAGAGCGTTTGGATGCGTTGAATGAAAGCAGTGTGTTGAAGAAGAGGGTCGAGGGCCCTTTTTATAGTGCCTGGGGGCGCCCTGGTCGACGGGGGCGCCCCCCACGTGGCAGCAGATCCACAAGAGGTGCGGTCGTCGACTTATCCCTTAATCCTCGGGATAAGGCCTTGACGGGGGCGCCCTGGACGCTGGGGGCGCCCTGGTTGACCTGGTCAAACCTTATCCGCAGCGCTGAGCTCTCCTTGGTAAGGCTGGGGGCGCCCGGGACAGCGGGGGTGCCCTGGGTGCGCAGTGCAGACGCGGCAGCAGCTTAACTCTTCAGTTGGTTTGCCATGGGGGCGCCCGGGACAGCGGGGGCGCCCTCAGAATGTATTGTCGAGGTTCTTCTGGTTGTGTTGTGTTTTGTGTTCACCTTGGGGGCGCCCGGGACACTCCGGGCGCCCTGGTCAGCGATCTCCTCTTTCCTTTGAGGCATTCTGAGCTGCAGACATACGTTCCTTTGGTCCTGCATCCAGGGTTAGTCCAAAACACAATAAACCAATAACATAATGAATTATACAGCCTTGGCTGTCTTGGTTCTGACTTTGGTCTCCAAAATGGAGCCCTAGGTTGAACCGACGCCTAATGTTCCCTCAAGGGGAACGCGTCCTCACCTACTCATCTCGGGAGAATTTACCTGGTGCCAACCGGCTCCTCCAGTTGGACTTTTGCCCGGCAGCCCTTCGCCAGGTCTTGAGTTTTGCCCAGCAGCCCTTCGCCAGGACTTGGTTTTTGCCCAGCAGCTCTTCGCCAGGTCTTGAGTTTCGCCCAGCAGCCCTTCTCCAGGACTTGGTTTTCGCCTAGCAGCCCTTCGCCAGGACTTGGTTTTCGCCTAGCAACCCTTCGCCAGGACTTGGTTTCCTGACAGCCCATCGTCAGGTGCCTAGCAGCCCTTCGCTAGGACTTTGTTTCCTGCACTCTCAAGCAGCAATGTTAGACAACAAATAACCCTTAACTTTGAATCCTTTGCCAATATCAAAACAAGGTTCGATCTGGTGCTTCCTGCACCAACAAAATTATCTTTGTAGGGTCCTGTCTAACCTAATTAGCTACTTACTAACTGTTATAAACAGTAGTTTTCGCTAGGGTTAGTCGAGTTAAGTGTTCTGTTCAAGTTAGATTTTCTAAACTTGACACTTAACTTGATTTCTGTTTAAGTTGTATTTAGTGCCCCAATTACTGCAGATGCACTGACTTAAAGCATCTTGAATTAAGGCAAAGACCTAAGCATCTCAACCCATTCTAGGTTATCAATCAAAAGTACCCTAAAGTGCTTATGAGATGCTGGCTTCTAAATCTATAGGTGCATGCAGTTCTAGGGTTAGGGCCTAGGCTAAGTCTATTTGCGAAAAAGCCCTAGTTTTTGAAGGGGGTAATTTTGAAAAAGAAAACTAAGTCAAAAAATCTATTTAAATAGATTTTAAACCAAGTAAGAGCTGATTTTGAAATCAAGTAAAGCGGTTAAAAAAACTAATTTTTCAAAGAAAAAAATCAAAAGTAGAGTAAACTTATTCTACCAAGCATAATCCTAAGTGCTTTCTTAGTGAGCTGAACTCAGATTCAGGTAGGGGTTTGGTGAATATGTCAGCTAAGTTAGATTTAGAATCTACATGCTTAAGGACTATTTCACCCCTGGCTACATGGACTCTTACAAAGTGGTGTTTGACTTCTATGTGTTTGGTTCTGGAGTGTTGGATTGGATTTTTAATTAGATTAATTGAGCTTATATTGTCAATGAAGACCTGAGTTTGAGTGTAGTTGAGCTGAAAGTCTTTAAGAGTGTGCATCATCCATAAGAGTTGTGCTACACATTCTCCTAAAGCTACATACTCAGCTTCAGTTGTGGATAGAGCTACACAGTGTTGTTTTCTGCTGCACGAACTTACTAGACTGCTTCCTAACAGTTGGAAGCTTCCACTTGTGCTCTTTCTATCTAACTTACAACCAGCGTAGTCAAAATCTGAGTATCCTGACAAATTGAAGGTTGAGGTCCTAGGATACCAAATCCCTACATTTAGGGTGCCCTTAACATATCTTAGTATTCTTTTTAGGGCTACTAAGTGTGTTTCCTTAGCACAGATTTGGTATCTGGCACACATTCCTACGGCAAAAAGAATATCAGGTTTGCTGGCTGTAAGATACAGTAGACTTCCAATCATACTTCTATAGAGCTTAAGGTCTATTGGTTTACCATCAGGGTTACTATCTATTTTTACATTTGTGGTCATGGGGGTACTTATGCTTTTAGAGTTATCCATTTTAAACTTTTTTATTAACTCTTTAGCATATTTGGATTGATGGACATAGTTCCCATCCCTAGTTTGTTTAATTTGTAACCCTAGGAAAAAGTTGAGCTCTCCAACTAAGCTCATTTCAAATTCATTTTCTATTATTTTAATGAATTCTTTTAAAAAATTAGAGTTGGTGGACCCAAAGATTATGTCATCGACGTAGATTTGGGCAATAAAGATTTCTTTTCCTAAGGTTTTAATAAATAGGGTTGAGTCAATTTGTCCTTGTTTAAATTCTTTGGAAATTAGGTAAGTTGATAAGCGTTCATACCAGGCCCTAGGTGTTTGTTTTAGTCCATAAAGTGCTTTAGTGAGTTTGTAAACAAGGGGTCAGGTCTTTCTAAGTCCTCAAAATCAGGGGGTTGTCCTACATAGACTTCTTCCTTAATGAATCCATTTAGGAAGGCTGACTTTGCATCCATTTGATAGAGTTTAAATCCTTTATGGGATGCAAAGGCTAATAACATCCTAATGGACTCAAGTCTAGCTACTAGGGCATAGGTTTCATCATAATCCAACCCTTCTACCTGGCTGAATCCTTTTGCTACTAGGCGGGCTTTATTTCTGACTATTTCTCCTTGATCATTTAACTTATTCCTAAAAATCCACTTAGTGTCAATGACGGATTTGCCCTCAAGTTTAGGTACCAGTTCCCAGACTTGGTTCCTTTCAAATTGGGCTAACTCTTCTTGCATAGCTATGATCCAATCTGGATCAGGTAGGGCTTCCTCTATAGTCTTAGATTCAATTTTAGAAATCATTGCTATCTGACTATGGTTTCTATAGGAAGACCTAGTTCTGACTCCTAAAGTTGGATCACCCACAATTTGATCAGTTGGGTGACTAAGTCTGGGTTTCTTGGTTTTTCTTGAACTTGGTTCAGCCTCAGGTCCGGCTGGTCGATTTGGTTCAATATTTGGTTCAATATCTGGTTCAAGAGTTAGTTCATTGTTTAGTTCAACATTTGGTTCAATTGACTCAGAAGTTGGTTCAATAGTTAGTTCATTTAAGGGTTCAATTAAAGGTTCAATAGTTTGTTCATTGTCTTCTTCATCAATATTTGATGAGGTTTGATTTGGATTATCAGATTTTGAGTTGATTTCTTCATCAAATATTACATTTGTTGTTTCTTCAATTTTCTTAGTTTGTTTGTTGTAAATCCTATAGGCTCTACTTGTGGTTGAGTATCCTAGGAAGATGCCTGGGGTTGACCTAGACTGGAATTTACCTAGATAGTCCTTGGTGTTTAGGATATGGACTTTGCACCCAAAGACCCTTAGGTAGTGTAGGTTTGGAAGTCTATGGTAGTATAATTCATAGGGTGCTTTGTTGTGTCGCTTGTTAATCAAGCCCCTATTTTGAATGTAGCAAGCCGTACTAATTGCTTCTGCCCAATATTGGTTGGCTAGGTTAAATTCATTGAGCATAGCCCTAGCGGCTTCCTGTAGGGTTATATTTCTCCTTTCGACTATCCCATTTTGCTGGGGGATTCTAGGACACGAAAATTCATGTATATACCCATTTACCTTACAGAATTCCTCGAACCGTTGATTTTCAAATTCTCCCCCGTGGTCACTCCTAAGTCTTTTGATTTTAGTATCGTTTTGATTTTCAATTAACTTACAAAATTCATTAAATAGGTTTAGGGTTTCATCTTTGGTTTTTAGAAACTTAACCCAGGTAAACCTAGAGTAATCATCAACTATTACTAAGCAGTACCAGTTTCCGCTTAGTGACTTGGCTCCATGTGAATCGAATAGGTCAAGGTGCAGGAGCTCAAGTGTGGTTTGAGTTAGATCAGATTGAATTAGTTTGTGATTAGATCTGGTTTGTTTACCTTGATTACATGATTCACATATTTAGTTTTCATGATTTTTAATTTTAGGGATGCCTTTAATTAGACCAAGTTGGGTGATTTTTGAAATAATTCTCAGATTAGTATGACCTAATCTCCTATGCCAGAGGTTTGATTGTTCTAACTGAGTTAACATGCATTTAGGTACTAGGGGTAGGTTTATAGTGTAAACATTATTTTTCCTAGTGCCCTTAAGCATGATTTCCGAGTCTTGTAGGTTTCTAATCAGGCAGTTAGAATTGTTGAAGGTAACTACATAACCAGAATCACACAACTAACTTATGCTAAGCAAGTTAAAATTAAAATTTTCAACCAACAGCACTTTCTTAATAACAATGTCAGATTTAAGTTCAATATTACTTGACCCAATTACCTTGAGTGTAGCATTGTTGCCAAATGCCACTGAGCCTAGGTTCTTGAACTTGAGTTTGGTGAATTTCAATTTATCTCCAGTCATGTGTCTGGAGCAACCGCTATCCAACATCCATTGGTCCAAATCTTTATGTTCCTACATAAAGAGTTTTGTTTATTTGGATCCAATTAGAATTAGGAATAACCTAAATTGATTTTCACAGCCTAGTCTGTCTCACCCAATCTAAGGTTATCAATCATGTTTGCCTTATGGGTTTTGTGAGACAGGTTTTAATAGATAAAATTATTTTGAAAAATTATGATTTATTATTATTATTATTATTTTAAAAAAATTGAATTAATTTTGAAAACAGTTGATTTTGAGTTTATTTTTTTTAAAAAAAATGTTTGAATCTACAACTAACTGAAAATTTGTGTTAGATTCGAATTTGACAAAGAATAATTTGAATTTAAATTTCAAGAATTGGCTTCCAGGTCTTGGCGAGGCACAAGGCCTTCTTTGGCCATAGCCTTATTGGATCATCAACCCTTTTCTTGATAAAGTCTTTTAATGAAATTTCATTTTCAAAGCTATTTCTTGAAAAATTCTGGTCTAACTAGTTTGGGTCTTGGATCGGTAGCTTCGGCTAGTTTCACCAGTCTAAAGAGACCAAGTAGAGTATACTTGACCTTATTAGAATTGGCTTCCCTAATGTACTATCATCTCACCTCCACCCAATACTATGTTATTCAAATTTCAGTTAAGTTGGTTGAGTCCTTATTCTAACCATTCCTAAGTCTAAGCATGGTAAATTACAGGAATTAAATAAACAATCAATCATGCAATATGCAAACAAAAATTGAATTTTATCTAACAATAAATATTGTTTTTAATTTGGCTCCTCCTGGACTAAAGCCACGATAATGGTTTGGCAAGATGTGAATCTTGTCCTTGGGGATCCAATAGTAATTTGATCCAGTTTGTTTGTTCATGCACAGTTTGGGTACCCATGCCTGAACTTTAGGTCTGGACTGGTTCAGTACAACATAGTAGGATCTTTGTCTAGATTTGGTTCTATAGCCTAGTCCGGATCGATTTAGAACTGACTTCTGTTTTCCAAGAATCATGTCAAGAGCCTTGGAACCAGAAGTGAATCTGTAACGACCCAAAAAATTTTATTAATATTTTCTTTAAAATATTGAGCATGTCTAGATAATTTTCCAAAGGACCTCGAAATATTAGTACGAATCTTAGCCTAGAAATCCATGATTATTTCATTTAAATTGAGAATCTAAATACTAATGGGCCTTATATGGGCTTTCTAGTACCATGATTATTGGTGGATTTTAGGTAGAACTTAATATAAAAATAAATGGATTTTAATTAGGAATATTAGCATGATTATGGATGAAGTTTAGGGGAATTTTCGGAAATAAGGAAAAATAAAATAAAAATAAAGTGCATGCACCAAGGATTGAACCTTGGACCTCTTGGACCACCATGCATGCACCAACCAATTCACCTAGCAAGGGAGTGCTATGAGGGAATGAAGTGGATTTTAGTTAAGGCTTGGGAGAGAATGAGGAGTCATCAAGGGAGGAGACACCATGACTCTTCACTTACCCTTCTTAATGTGGCATAAAAGCATAAGAGAAGGAGTTACATTTCTCCTCTCTTCTTCCATCAAGTCATTTTGCTCTCCCCTTCTTCTTCCTCCCCTCCTAGCCAAAACCACAAGCCCCCTTTTCCATTGGAAAAGTTTCACAAGGGAACTTCATCTTGAAGATCTAAGGCCCTCTACAAGACTACAAGGGCTAAGGAGAAGTTTGGAGTCAAGAAGGTTCTTTCTATTTCTTTCTCTAAGGATTTAATCAAGATAAGGGAAGGTAAGACCCCCTCACCTGTGGTATGATAGCTTCTAAGTTATTTGTCATGATCTAAGTTCTTATTGGCATGAGATGTTGAAACATCAAAAGATAGGACTTGTGAAGGTTTCGGCCAAGCCTTGTTTTGGGCAAAAAATCATGTTAAAGATCTCCTCTTTTGTTGCAAATGTTTACTCATGATAGGTTAAGCATAAAAGTATGATTTTTAAAAGTTTTGTAGCATCCTAAAACCCCCTAGGGTTTTCGGCTATATCAAGGTTAAAGGGATAGGGTAAACTCCAACCTTTCCAAGCATGATTAGTATGCTTCCTATGATATCTTATGGGTAATAATGGTGGTTTATATAAATTTTCCTATGGGCTTGTTACCCTTTGAGGGTTTCGACCAACATATGAGTTAGGCCTAGGACTTAGGGTTAAGTCCAATCAAGGGTTCAAATGGTTTTCCATGGCATGATAGATAAGGTATGGGATGTTAATCATGACCTAGGCAAATTTTCTATGGACCCATGTTCTCTTAAGGTTTCGGCCAAGACCCAAACCTAGGGTTTGGATTGGGTTAGGGTCTCAAGGATGCATGTTTAAAAGTTACCATGAGGTTAGTACATAGTTAAGCAGGATGTAAGGATCTTTATATCACTGAAATTTTAGTTTACGTGTGTGATGTAACATGACCTTGTATGTTAGATTTTATGTTATGTTTTACTCATGAATATTTAGATCATATACCATGAATATATGTAATTGATGTAGGAGTATGTATGCTAGATGAAATGTATCATGTATAAATTGCATGTTTATTATGTGCCATGATCATGCGAGCTTTATGAACCAAGAGAATGTTTATGTCCAGAACCATGATTATGCATGCATGTTCTATTTTATAAATAAAGAATGATAAGTATGAATGAAGATGATGGTTATGCCTTAAGTGTGAATGATAAGTATGAATGATGAAGGCATAACGATGATACGACATAAGTATGAATGATAAGTATGAATGACAAGTATGAATGATGAAGCATGCATAATTATTTTATTATTATGAATGGGCTTGTACCGGACCGAAGTAAGGGTCCAAGGGATGGGCACCTTAAGAATGCCCCGGTTCTGGACTACCGAAGCTGTCCACGGTTCTGGGACTACCGAAGCTGTCCAACAGGGATGGGTACTGATAAGTACCATTTTGTTAATTATTTTAGTTGCTAAAATCCATGTTTGACCCATGTTTTACTTGCTTAATTGTGATTTTACCCTAGGTTTTAGGACTTCTCTTATTTTGGACTTAATTGCAAAATGACACATATTTGGCTTATTTGGCTACTAAATTTTTGATCTATTTTTGTAGGCATGAAAGGATCCTAGACCTAGGGCATACTGGGTCAAACTTGAGTCGTAGGTGGACCCGGATCGAGTTATCAAGCTTCGGATTAATCTGGGCCGTCCAATTCAAAAGTGGCTAGATCTGAGCCATCTGGGACCATCTGAAGCAATCCGAGCTAGGGTTATGGTTGATCATGTAACACCCCAAAATTTCGATTTTTAGTTCTTAAAGTCCTTAGAATTATTTAAAAATGGTTTAGAAATATTCTAGATATTTTTAGGAATTTTTAGAATATTTTTATGGAATTTTCCGAGTCCGTTTAGTATTTTTAAAAAAGGAAAAACGTTAAAGGGCAGCAAGGGGTTCGAACCCGCGACCACCGGAAGAGCAAGCACGCGCGTGACCGGCTGGGCTAGGGTATCAAGCAGAACAAAAGGTGGAGAGAAATATATTTATAGAGTAGTTACATTTTTTTCCATAAAGATAGTATAAATAGATAAGTTAAGAGAGGAAATTGGATTTTTGGTTTTCTCTCTTTCTCACCCTAGCCGCGCGACACACGCACGGGAATCCTCTTCCCCTCTCTTGTGCGCACGCCAACACCAAGCCGAGACTTCCTCTCCTCTTCCAAGGGGGCGCCGGCCAAGAGGGAACCAAGGAGACAGAGCGTTTCGTCCGTCTCGACGAGAAGAACACGTAGGCGCGGACGGTTCGTAGAGATTTCAAGCTTCTCCCGAGCCCTAGACGTCAATTTTGGTTGTAAGTCCAAGATATCAATGTAAGTACTACTCACCTGCAGTAAGAGACGGTTTTTCCTCAAGAATTCCCCTTAAAAGTTTTTAAAAGAGATATTTCCTTTTTGTTTAAGTTTTTGCATGTGATCTTAGTTCATTATATGCTTGTATAAGTTTGATAAAGCACCCTATGTGAGATTAGGGGCTAAGAAAGTTATGAGAAAAGAAAAGAGAAGATAAAGATAAGAAAAGAAAAGGCCAAGGCCTTAAGAAATCCCCAAAAGTCAAGACTTAGGGATTTTAGCACGCAAGGTGCTCGAGAAAATGCCAAGGCATTTACAGATAAGAAAGAAAAGAAAGAAAAGCTATTTTATTTTCTAAGGCCAGTACCCGGCGTCCAAGGGCGTCATTAAAGAAATCCAGGTGTCCAATTCCAAGGTGTTGGCCCTGGTAGACCAAGGTCTGCTCTATTAGGATTGGTGGCTCGCTACCCCAACCTTTTAGGGAACGCGCATGAGATGGTACTTACGTCTTCAGTGGATCCAAGTGATTATTATTTTCAAGTATATGCTTTAGCAAAGTTTCTAAAGTTTAAAGAGTTTTCAAAAAGTTAAAGAATAACTAAAGTTTCAAGTTGAGCCAAGAAAAGTAAATTGAGATTTATTAATGCTTGAGTATGCATGTTTTGAGTTATACATGTTCTTAGTTTTCTTTCAAGCATATAAGTATCTCATATGATTTTCATATTGATTAAGAAGCATGTTTGCACATTTCGAGATTTTGTGAGCTAGATAGTACTTACTAAGCTTTTTGCTTACTAGTTGCATTTCCTCTTACTGCAGATAAAGGTAAAGGCAAGCAATTCTAAAGGAAGGCGACGAGTCGGTGCTGAGTAAAGTGTGTGTGGTGGCTAATTTTGGATAGATCCTTGAGACGAGACAATTTAGTTATTTGAATTACAATGTTTTAGTTTATTCAAATTTCAAGTTCTTGCTTTATGGAGTTTAGCGAACATTTAAGCTTTGGATAGTTTTACATGCTCAATTTCTTAGAGTAAAGATTCCATGTCATTTCATTTAGCATACATATCCTTATGATTGCATTGGATGAGTAGAAGTGTGAGTAGTTTGAAATATTGATACTTTGTTAGAGAAATAGATGTATGTGCCAAGATAGTATTAATTTCCCTTTGAATCAAGTTTTTATTGCTTAAGTATGTTTAGAAAAGTTGCTTTCTCATTTGATAATGCCGTAGGGATGTTTCAGAATTTTGTGTGATGAGTTTCAATGGTTAGAAGTTAAGTTTGGTACAAACTCTAGCTTAAAGTCTATGTAGATTTTTCATAACTTGCTAAATTCCGCAAAAGTCCTAATTTCAAGTTTATGGATTCGTTTTGATTGGCTAAATTGTTTAGAAAACTGGCATAGAGTATAGAAATGGTGTCATGATTTTATATGGCTCGAAACTATATGTTTAGTGGGCTTTTGAAGCAAGTTTCGAAACCTGAATTTTCAGATTTCAGGCTTATCAGTCGACTGGTACAGTACCAGTCGACTGATACCCGTAAGCTGAGTTGGGTGAGGCAAGTTTCAATAAGTATTTTCTTACGAGTTTTTGAGAAAGAAAGTGTGACATGGTATCATGCATGACTATTTAAGTTAGAATATCATTCTTAGATAGATTAAAAAGAAAAAAAAAGATTTCCGCATTTTTAGTCGTGCATTAGAGTCGAGAAGTAGATAAAGTAACGATCCGTCTAAGGTAGAGAGAAGGCGGGTCGCTACAGGTGGTATCAGAGCAGTTCCCATTCTCCAGCATCACACACACATCTGCATCAACCTTGCCGTCTTCAAGTAAGAAAGCTTTAAGTTTCAGTTTTTCTATTGCTCCTTTATTTAATTGCAGTATAGAGAAATGCTTAAGTACTTACTCACATGTGCATAGAACAAGGAAGCATGTTTAATACCTTAGTATCACGGAATCATGTTTAATCCCTAGAATGGATATTAGGTTACTAAGTGAGAAGACAAGTTTATACCTAGAGAGGTAGTAGTGATTTCTTGTTCCCTTATGCATTATCAAGATGGCAAGAAGAGGCCGAGCTCCTAATGCAAGGAACAGAACTCCAGTTCAAGATAACAATGAGCCTGGCACAGAACAGCCCAAACCTGATGGCAGTCATTGCTCAAATACAAGCTCAGATTTCAAAGCAACAGAAGGCCATCGCCACACTGATGGCAAATCAGCACCTAGTGCCCCTACACCACCCACAGCAGGAGTGGAGGACGTCCTTCATGTTGTGATCTTAGTATAGCAAGACCAAGGTCTTGATTTGCCCAAACACAAGGTTTGGAGGATTTCGGCATGTAAGGTGTCCGATAAAAGTTCTGAGTAAGACCAAGGTCTTACTAAGCCCAAGAACGAGCTATAGGACTAAGAAATGAGATGAGAAACAAGACCAAGGTATTGTTGTATCCTAAAGCAAGTTTGAGAACATTACCGTTAAGTGTTAAGTTATACATTTGAGGACGCCCTAGAAAGGCCCAAAACGAGGAGCAAGTTCCTAGAGGGTAAGAGGTAACAGAGTCAGTACCACCACCAAATCTCTTAGAGGTGGCGGCTCGGGAGAGTAAGGCAAGAAGCATACCTCATTCAGTAGAAGAAACTGAAGCCAGGGAATTTCCCCGGGCACAAGTAAACCATGGGATGCTTAAGCATGGTTCAAAACGTTGGAAAGAATAGTAGGGCTACTGGACCGGCATGAGGTAGAGAAGATAAAGTGTGCATCTTTCTGCCTTACGGGAGATGCTAGAATATAGTGGAAGAGAGTCAAGGCCAAGAGAAATGTCAGCCAGATGACATGGGCCAACTTCGAGACTGAGTTCTTCGAAGAGTACTTTCACATGCAAGTAACCAACAAGCATTATGATGAATTCACGGAGTTCAGACAAGGAGAACTATCCGTGGATGAAGCAGTGAAGATGTTTAAGCGGTTAGCTCATCTGTGCCCAGAGCTAGTTAGCACAGAAAAAGAGATAGTTAGGCTAATGCTCAAGATGTTAAGGCCTGAGATAGCGTTAAAGGGGGCTAGCGGTGTTAAGAGGCTGCAAACCTCCGAAGAACTAATAAGTAGTGCTTTGATCACTGAGCACTACTTAAACAGTATAAAGGCCACCAGGAAGGTTGAACGAGGAAGTTCTTAACAACCTTACCGTCAGGGGAAGTGATGGCCTCTACTGAGAGGCTAAGGGCAGTATCAATCTAGATTTCCAACCGAGAGCTCTACAGTGACTTGGTAGTCCTTGAAATGTAGGATTACGATGTCATTTTAGGAATGGACTTCTTGAGCAAGTATAATGCTTCTATAGACTGCCGCAAGAGAAAAGTCAAGTTCACACCGGAAGCAGAACCTTCATTTGAGTTTATTGGAGACCCAAGGAGAAAGATAAATAGGTTCCTATCTACCTTACAAGCTTAGAGAATGTTAGAGAAGGGGTGCTCTGGTTCTAGCTCATATAGTGGATGCAAGTCAAGGAGAAGGATTGAAGAGAGAAGTAGTGAGGGTAATTTGTGACTATCCTGAGGTGTTTCCTGAAGAGTTACCAGGACTCCTTCCCAATCGGGAAATTGAGTTTGACATTGAGTTGGCCCCAGGAACCAACCCAATTTCGAAGGCACCTTATCGCATGGCACCAGCAGAACTGAAAGAATTACAAGAACAATTGCAAGAGCTGCTTGACAAGGGTTTCATCCGCCCTAGTCATTCACCTTGGGGAGCTCCTGTACTGTTTGTCAAGAAGAAAGATGGATCTATGCGAATGTGCATAGATTATCGAGCTTTGAATAGGGTAACCATCAAGAACAGATATCCTTTGCCAAGGATAGATGATTTATTTGATCAGCTGAAGGGAGCCACAGTGTTCTCCAAGATAGATCTGCGATCAGGTTACCATCAGCTCAGAGTGAAGGAGAGTGATGTGCCAAGGACTGCTTTCAGTACAAGATATGGGCACTATGAGTTTGTGGTCATGCCCTTTGGAGTGACAAACGCCCCTGCGACGTTTATGGATCTAATGAATAGAGTGTTCAAGGATTTTCTGGACAAGTTCGTCATTGCCTTCATTGATGATATCCTAGTGTATTCAAAGACTCGGAAAGAACATGAAGAACACTTGAAGATAGTGTTGCAAACCTTACACCAGAAGGAGTTGTACGCCAAATTCTCAAAGTGTGAGTTTTGGCTAGATCAGGTGACCTTCCTAGGTCACATTGTATCCAAAGAAGGCATTCAAGTTGATCCAGCCAAGATAGAAGCAGTCAGCAACTGGTGTAGACCCAAGAATGCCAGTGAGATCAGAAGCTTCTTAGGCCTGGCAGGATATTACAGAAAATTTGTGGAGGACTTTTCCAGGATAGCCTCTCCACTCACAGCCTTGACCAGAAAGAACAAGAAGTTTGAATGGTCAGATAAATGCGAGCACAGTTTTCTAGAGCTGAAGAAGAGACTGACCAGTGCTCCCATCTTGACTGTTCCAGAGAGTGACAAGGCCTTTGACATCTACAGTGATGCATCCAAGATGGGCCTTGGAGCTGTCCTCATGCAAGATGGTAAAGTAATAGCATACGCCTCCAGACAGCTCAAGGACTATGAGAAGAATTACCCTACCCACGACCTTGAGCTAGCAGCTGTGGTTTTCGCACTGAAGCTCTGGAGACACTACCTATATGGAGTGCAGTGCAGAATCTTCACAGACCATCAAAGTTTGAAGTACTTCTTCACTCAGAAGGACCTGAATATGAGGCAGCGCAGGTGGCTAGAGTTGGTCAAAGATTATGACTGTGAAATCCTCTACCACCCAGGTAAAGCTAATAAAGTGGCCGATGCACTGAGCAGGAAATCCTGCGCAGCACTGATGTCCCTATCATCACTGTCTCTACCACTTCAGAAAGAAATAAAGGATTTTGGAGTCGAGGTAATAATTGGGCAACTTTCTGCATTGACTCTAGAGTCAACCCTGCTTGTGGATATACAAGGAAAGCAAAGTCAAGACCCAGAAATCCAGAAGATCAAGCAGGGGATCCAAGAGGCAGGAAATTCAGAGTTTCGAGTATCAGATAGTGGCATCCTCTATCTTGGAGACCGCCTTTGCGTCCCCAATGATGAGGAACTAAGAAAGAATATTTTAGAAGAAGCCCACAGTACCCCGTACTCTATGCATCCTGGTTCTACCAAGATGTACCAAGATTTAAGACAAAGGTTCTGGTGGTCTGGACTCAAGCGAGACATGGCCAGATATATCAGTACCTGCTTGACCTGCCAGAGAGTCAAAGTAGAACACCAGAGACCAGGAGGAGTTCTGCAGCCTCTTCCCATTCCAGAGTGGAAGTGGGAAGAGATATCCATGGATTTTATCACAGGTCTCCCTAGGACCACCCATGGACACGATGCAATATGGGTGATAGTGGACAGATTGACCAAGTCTGCCCACTTCCTAGCCATCAAGTTATCGCATTCGGTAGAGCAATTAGCACAGCTGTACGTGAAAGAAGTGATCAGGCTTCACGGAGTTCCGAGGTCGATCGTGTCTGACAGAGATGGGCGGTTCACCTCCCATTTTTGGAGGTGTGTTCAGGACGCCCTAGGCACCAGACTTCAGTTCAGCACAGCTTTCCATCCCCAGACAGATGGACAAACAGAGAGAGTAAATCAGATTTTAGAAGACATGCTCAGGGCTTGTGCGTTGGACTTTAAGGGTGGTTGGTGCAAATATCTGTGCTTAGCTGAGTTTACCTACAACAATAGCTATCAGGCCACCATCGGGATGGCACCTTATGAGGCATTGTATGGCAGAAAATGCAGATCACCCATATGTTGGCAAGAAGCTGGTGAAAAGAAAGAGACGGAGTCAGGGATAGGCAGCCGGACTGAGCTTGTAGATGAGACCACTCAGGCTATCCAGACGATCCGCCAGAGGATTGAGACTGCCCAGAGTAGACAGAAAAGTTATGCTGACACACGCCGTAGGCCACTAGAATTCCAAGTTGGAGATTCAGTATTTCTCAAGGTCGCTCCCATGAAAGGAGTGGTGAGATTTGGCATGAAAGGCAAGCTAAGTCCTCGCTACATAGGACCCTACAAGATCCTAAAGAGGATTGGTAAGGTAGCATATGAGCTGGATTTACCAGAGGATATGTCAGCTATCCACAGTACATTTCATGTCTCCATGCTAAAGAAGTGTATTCACGATCCTAGCCAAGTGATTCAGCCTCAGTCAGTACAGATCCAAGAAGATCTTAGCTATGAGAGCAGACCGACACAGATAGTGGGCAAAGCAGTTAAAAGATTAAGAAACAAAGAAGTGCCACTAGTGAAGGTCATCTGGCAGAATCAAAAGCATGAGGAGGCTACTTGGAAACGTGAGGACAGCATGAGAGAAAGATATCCAGAATTATTCTAAGTTCGAGGACGAACTTTTTATAAGGTATGAGGGATTGTAACGCCCCAAAATTTCAATTTTTAGTTCTTAAAGTCCTTAGAATTATTTAAAAATGGTCTAGAAATATTCTAGATATTTTTAGGAATTTTTAGAATATTTTTATGGAATTTTCCGAGTCCGTTTAGTATTTTTAAAAAAGGAAAAATGTTAAAGGGCAGCAAGGGGTTCGAACCCGCGACCACCGGAAGAGCAAGCACACGCGTGACCGGCTGGGCTAGGGTATCAAGCACAACAAAAGGTGGAGAGAAATATATTTATAGAGTAGTTACATTTTTTTCCATAAAGATAGTATAAATAGATAAGTTAAGAGAGGAAATTGGAGTTTTGGTTTTCTCTCTTTCTCACCCTAGTCGCGCGACACACACACGGGAATCCTCTTCCCCTCTCTTGTGCGCACGCCAACACCAAGCCGAGACTTCCTCTCCTCTTCCAAGGGGGCGCCGGCCAAGAGGGAACCAAGGAGACGGAGCGTTTCGTCCGTCTCGACGAGAAGAACACGTAGGCGCGGACGGTTCGTAGAGATTTCAAGCTTCTCCCGAGCCCTAGACGTCAATTTTGGTTGTAAGTCCAAGATATCAATGTAAGTACTACTCACCTGCAGTAAGAGGCGGTTTTTCCGCAAGAATTCCCCTTAAAAGTTTTTAAAAGAGATATTTCCTTTTTGTTTAAGTTTTTGCATGTGATCTTAGTTCATTATATGCTTGTATAAGTTTGATAAAGCACCCTATGTGAGATTAGGGGCTAAGAAAGTTATGAGAAAAGAAAAGAGAAGATAAAGATAAGAAAAGAAAAGGCCAAGGCCTTAAGAAATCTCCAAAAGTCAAGACTTAGGGATTTTAGCACGCAAGGTGCTCGAGAAAATGCCAAGGCATTTACAGATAAGAAAGAAAAAAGAAAGAAAAGCTATTTTATTTTCTAAGGCCAGTACCCGGCGTCCAAGGGCGTCGTTAAAGAAATCCAGGTGTCCAATTCCATGGTCTTGGCCCTGGTAGACCAAGGTCTGCTCTATTAGGATTGGTGGCTCGCTACCCCAACCTTTTAGGGAACGCGCATGAGATGATACTTACGTCTTCAGTGGATCCAAGTGATTATTATTTTCAAGTATATGCTTTAGCAAAGTTTCTAAAGTTTAAAGAGTTTTCAAAAAGTTAAAGAATAACTAAAGTTTCAAGTTAAGCCAAGAAAAGTAAATTGAGATTTATTAATGCTTGAGTATGCATGTTTTGAGTTATACATGTTCTTAGTTTTCTTTCAAGCATATAAGTATCTCATATGATTTTCATATTGATCAAGAAGCATGTTTGCACATTTCGAGATTTTGTGAGCTAGATAGTACTTACTAAGCTTTTTGCTTACTAGTTGCATTTCCTCTTACTGCAGATAAAGGTAAAGGCAAGCAATTCTGAAGGAAGGCGACGAGGCGGTGCTGAGTAAAGTGTGTGTGGTGGCTGAATTTGGAGAGATCCTTGAGACGAGACAATTTAGTTATTTGAATTACAATGTTTTAGTTTATTCAAATTTCAAGTTCTTGCTTTATGGAGTTTAGCGAACATTTAAGCTTTGGATAGTTTTACATGCTCAATTTCTTAGAGTAAAGATTCCATGTCATTTCATTTAGCATACATATCCTTAAGATTGCATTGGATGAGTAAAAGTGTGAGTAGTTTGAAATATTGATACTTTGTTAGAGAAATAGATGCATGTGCCAAGATAGTATTAATTTCCCTTTGAATCAAGTTTTTATTGCTTAAGTATGTTTAGAAAAGTTGCTTTCTCATTTGATAATGCCGTAGGGATGTTTCAGAATTTTGTGTGATGAGTTTCAATGGTTAGAAGTTAAGTTTGGTACAAACTCTAGCTTAAAGTCTATGTAGATTTTTCATAACTTGCTAAATTCCGCAAAAGTCCTAATTTCAAGTTTATGGATTCGTTTTGATTGGCTAAATTGTTTAGAAAACTGGCATAGAGTATAGAAATGGTGTCATGATTTTATATGGCTCGAAACTATATGTTTGGTGGGCTTTTGAAGCAAGTTTCGAAACCTGAATTTTCAGATTTTAGGCTTATTAGTCGACTGGTACAGTACCAGTTGACTGATACCCGTAAGCTGAGTTGGGTGAGGCAAGTTTCAATAAGTATTTTCTTACGAGTTTTTGAGAAAGAAAGTGTGACATGGTATCATGCATGACTATTTAAGTTAGAATATCATTCTTAGATAGATTAAAAAGAAAAAAAAAGATTTCCGCATTTTTAGTCGTGCATTAGAGTCGAGAAGTAGATAAAGTAACGATCCGTCTAAGGTAGAGAGAAGGCGGGTCGCTACAGATCAAGCACTCTGATCAAGATCTGAAGGTTTCATCCCAATCAGAGCTCATTCAACCGTTGGATCAAGCTCGGAGGGCTCTAGATCGTCCATTCAAAGATTAGGTTGATCTGGACCATCCATTGCACAACTGGAGGATCCGAGCTACCATGAGGCAGATCCTGACCCCAGATCATCATCATCAAAGTTTGGATTAAATCAGAGCAAGATCAGCTGTTGGATTGATGTGGAGTAATCTGGGCCGTCCATTTTTAACTATTTAATCAAAATGTGCGCAGCTTCCTTCCTCGTCGCGTCTTCGCCGCAAGCTTCGTTTTCTTCGTAGTTCTTCATTTTTGCTTCAATTTTTCTTCAATTCTAGGCGCGACCACCTCAATCTCGACCTTGGATCATCTTCTGGATCATTGGAGACAACTTCGGTGGAGAATTCAGCTCAGTTTTCATCCGGACAGAGGTGTTTGAGAGTTTCGACAGCTTTGTGGTCTGATCACTCATGTCTCATCCACAATCCATTTGCGAGCATCTGAGCCACTTGTAGGGGTTCTCAGGTGAGCTCAGATGATTCTCAAATCATCATCGCAATCCCATCCACTGAGATCGAGAAGATTTGATTGGAATTTCCCCAACTGATGCACATTGAGCAGAGTTTCTAGATTGAAGTCGATTTCCACTGATTTGCTGAGCTTAGGGGTTCGAGGCCAGCCCTTGCATGACGAACAAGGAGATGTTGAGCTCGGGAAGGGTTGAGGAGTAGTTTCTTATTGAATTTTCTATTTTCGTATTAGCTGTAATTTTTGCCGCAACTGTTCTGTTCTGAAATTCTTATTCAGCTACTGTAATTCACGTTCTTAAGTTGTTCTGCTGTAATCTAGCTTCAATTTTTCAAGTTAAGTAGTTTAGGAACTTGTTTAGTGATCAATTGAACTTAATTTTAGTTGTTTTCAGTTTCTTTACTTGCGTGCCAATTCTGTTAGCTGCGTATCAGAATTTTCTTTCTGCACTTTAACTCTGCAGTATCAGTTTTCAGCTCCTGCATTTTATATCAGTAGTCTAGTTTATTTCTAAGTTGTTCTTGATACTAGTTGGTAAATTCGATCTCAGTTGCTTAGTTTGGTTTAGTATCGCGTTCGGTTTCTACATCCTGCACTTCATGTTCTGATTTCTGCCTTCATTCAGATTTCAACTCTGCAAATCAATTTACAGTGTCTGCAGCTTTAATCCTTTCCAAACATTGGTTTTGCGCATTCAATTTCAGTTGCTTGGTTCGTTTTGCTTTTGGTTCAAAGTTTTATTTCTGCAGTAATCTTTTCTGCATTTCTGAATTCAGTCCTGCCATTCAAGTTTCCAATTCTGCCATCCAGCTTTAATTTCTGAAATCTTCAGCTTCTTATTTCTGAAATGGCACAAGTAAGCTGAGTTCTAACTTCTGAACTCACGTGCAGTTTGTTGCATTCAAAAGAAATGGATATCAATCTCTGAAATTGGATTGTAATGTGCGTATCAGCCCTTCCTTGTGTGCCACTTCAGTTTCTGCTGCCAATTCTGCACCAGATTGTTGGCTTGATAGCCAATTGTATTACAGCAGTTGCTGGTCTGACCTTGCATAGAGTTTTGTTGCTGCATTTCTGCTTCAAGATCCTGATATTCATTCATTTTATTTCTGTAATGGATCTGTTTTGATTGATCAGACCTCAAATTTCGAATGTCTTCATTTATTTCTGCAATTCTCTTCACTAGCAGCTGTGTTTTCCAAAACTAAGTTGATAAGTCTATTTCCTGCACCTAGTATCAGACTCCTTTTCTTGGCACATCAGCTTCCTCGAATTGGAATAAAGTTTGTAAATTGCTTTCACTTTGTATCAAGTGAAATCTTGGCACGGTTTTTGTATCAATTTGGTTTAGATTGCTTGCATGTGGTCTGTCTTGAGTTTGATGTTGTTGCTTCATTGATTAGCATTTGTTTTGCATATTGAATCAGATTTGTTTTCCAAAAGAATTGCTTAAGTGCTTTTGATGATAAGTTATAACTTGCAATTTCTTGTTTAGTTCATGATTAAGTTCCTTTTCTTTACCTTGCGATTTCATTCTTGAACTTCAATCAAAACCCCGATTTTATTTGAAACCCAAAATTCACAAACGACACAAATACAAGCTCGAATCACACAACATCAACTAGTCCCGAAGAAAAATACGACCTGTGGCCCCTTTACTACATTTTCATATTTTGATTGCAAAAAGGGTTTCCAGCACATTTATACATATTCTAAATCTGATGAACCCACACATTCGTGACAACTTAACCTAGTATTTCGGGTATCATCAAATTTTTAGCGTCGTTGCCGGGGAAGCAATTAGTTGATTTGTTTGATTTTTGCTTGTGTGTTTATGTGCATATCATTTGATTCTATTTTCTTGTGTTTTATCTTTTGTATACGGTTGCTGCCATTTTTCTTGTTTGTTGTGTGACAGGGCTGTACGATCAAAATGTTTTCACCAGAGGACTATACAGAGATAAAAGAGGCATTGATGGAGTTGAAATGTTGGTGTAAGGTGTTGGAATACCAACAAAGACATAAAGCTCATTCATCTACTTACCAGAGGCCGATTCAGCCTATATTTCAGCCACCTCAGCCCCAAATTCAGCAATTCCAACAACCACAATAATTCCAGCAGCCACCACATCAATTTCAACCGCAATTCCAACAATTTCAGCAAGATTTTCAGCCAAATCAAGATTTCCAGCAGCCCTATTCGAATTTTCAGCAACCAAATCAGCTTTTTCAGCCACATTTACAACAATTCCAGCAACCACAACAATTCCAGTAGCCACCACAGCAATTTCAACCGCAATTCCAACAATTTCAGCAAGATCTTCAGCCAAGTCTACCAAATTTTCGGCAAACTCAGATTGGGCAGCCATTATTCCAGAGTTTTCAGCCCCAAAATCAGCAATTTCAGCCCAACTTTCAGCAACCCTATCAACAAGATCAATCACCTTTTCAAGGAATTCAACAAGGGTACCAAGTTAATTCGAATTTCCAACAACCTCTTCAATATTCACAGCCATACGATCCAAATTTTCAGCCTTGCAACCAGAATTTTCAGCCCACTCAATTTGAGTTTTCATCACCACAATTTTAACCTCATATCCAAGAATTCCATAATCATAATTTTCAGCCATCTCCACCAAGTGGTGAACCAACATTTCAGCTGTTTAATCAGCCTGTTCAACCATTTGATCAGCCCCCACAGTCTCCATTTCAGAATGCACAGTCTACTCTTGGTCTTCACCAGCCTTATGTTACATTTCAAGACCAACAAGAGTTCCACACTAACCAAGGAGGCTTTGAGAATCCTGATTGGAGTGAGGCTCAACAACAGAGGATGGTGGAGATGTGTCAACAAATTTTACAACAACAACAAGACATGGGAGGACGCCTTGGAAAATTGGTTGATCAATTGAATCAGATAAAAGCCCAAAAATCAGAACAATTATCTTCTCAAGCTGCTTTTAATTCTGAGGGCCCCAGAGTTGAGTTTATATCAGTTCAAGGTGACCCTAGTGCATGGCCAAGTCCTTCTTCAAGTGATCTTGCACATTTGGTGGAAGAAGAAGAAGAAATGATTAAAATCAGGGCACCTACAACATGCATCCCTCAGGAGATTCTTGTTCAAAATTCATTTCCAAATTTTTCAGCTCAAGAAGAAGAAACTGAAGCTCCACAGGACCATTCTAGACTTTTATTTTGTGATGATAGTATTATTGATGGTCCTAATTTTTCTGATATTGTTGTTGCAGATATTACCAGAGAAGCATGCATAGGAGATGATTCCATAGGTGTAGGGGATTGCACTAAGCCCCAGGGACCACCACAATTGACTCGTACATTAAAAGTGTCAGATGATTCACCAGAAAGTGTAGGGACTTGCATAGTGGAAGCAAGAACCCAAGGATCACCTGCTTTAGTTGATTGTCCACCAGAACCTGAACCTGAAGTGGAGCTCGAACATGATCAGGAGGAGAACACGGATACATCTTGTGACGACCCACCTTAACTTCTCTCCCTTAAGGCGGGCGCCACATTCACTTAACCTTAACTTTACCTTATCCTTAGCCTTGGGTTACAACTACTTGACTTCCCTTAACTTGCTCTGAATTTTTTTCTATTAAAAAAAACTTTTATTTTATTTACATTGCAAGGATTTGACCCCTAGACCTCTTAGTTGTAAAAGAGAAGCACTAACCATCTGCCTTACAACACTTTCTTTTTAATGTTACCAGTCGACTGCTATATAGTCGACTCTGCTATATAGCCAGTCGACTAGTGTTAGCCACAGAAACTTTCTGTGCATGGCACCAGTCGACTGGCTTCTTGGCAGTCAACTGGTGCGTCGAACAGAAACTTTCTGTTCGATAGGGCAGTCGACTGGTTCTGAACCAGTCGACTGGCACGCCTGAAACCTGCATTTACAGACCTGAAAATCATTTCCAAAGCTCCACAATTCATATACTTTTAAGACATACAAAGACATAACTCCATTTCTATACTCTATACTAGTTTTATAAACATTTTAGCAACCCAAAACAAACTCATAAACTTGCAATTAGGATCTTTGCGGAAGTAAATAAGCTATCAAAATATGTGAAATCTAGACTAGAGTTTGTACCCAACTTTGTCTCTATGCAAGGTTTAAACAAAGTCATTCGTTCTACCAATTCAAAACACCAAAACACATGTTCTACAAGACTTAACCCGACGATCTCTTCCACGGTTCCGCCGCCACTGAACATCAATGCAAGTTCCGCTCGCCTCCTTAGCTTATGCTTTTTCTTTACCTTTGTCTGCAATAGAAGGAAATGCAACTAATAAGCGATTTGCTTAGTAAGTAAATCCTAACTCACAAATCCATGCGATCAATGAAAAACATGCTCTTTTCAAATAATGCTTGCTTCAAAACACATGCACTTTGAAATACTTACACATGGAAACTTTCACATACTTATCATGCTCAATCATGCTTGAAAACATTTACTAACATTAATACATTGGCAAATCTAACATGTTCATAATTTCTTTTGAGACTTGCTACTTATGCATTTCCATACTTTAAACCACTAACTTCCTTGCTCTTGCTCTTTAACATGCTTGTAACATAACAATGTTAACATACTTAGCAAAACATATGCTTAAACTGAAAACACTTACATATACTCATATACTTCAAAATAATAATCAACTTTCTCAGGCCTTGACAATGTACCTGGTATCAGTGTACCAATGCGCGCATCCCTAATAGGTTTCGGGGTAGCTAGCCACCGCACCCTATTAGAGCTTCTTTCTTACTTTCTGTGGGCCTCTCATTTGCCCGGTACATGTCACTTTACAAAAGTAAAATACTTTCTTACTCATAATGCTTGTATTTATCAAGCTAACTTTCTTTTTCATAAATCTTGCACTATAAACCTTTACCTTTTCTTACTTGGAACTTTCATCGAGCACCTTGCGTGCCCTTAACAAAACTCCCTTTTGGGACTTTTCAAGAACTTACTCTTGTCTTACTTAGGTCACATACACAAAAACTTACTCCAATTCATATTCTATGATAAAACATGTATTCTTTATGAACTTATAACACACAAATAAGAAAACCATAATCTTAAAGCATGCACTTAGATCACAAACATGGTTCTACAACGAGAAATACATGGCGAAACTACTTCTATTGCAGATGAGTGATTTACTTACCCTTATCATGAAGAAAACTCACTAAATCGAGGTATAAACCTAGCGTAGAACTCCTCTCTTCTTCCTTGTAAGAAACCTCCACTCTTTGGGCCTAGGGAGAAACCCTAGATTCTCTCTACTCAAGGGGAAAGAGAAGAAGAAGAAGAACTCCTTGGCTTCCTCTGTTTTCGCAGCCCCTCCCTCACCCTCTTCACGCACGCAGCCGCCAACAAGTGCTAATCCCCCTTACGTGACTTAAGCGAGGTTAATATATCTCTTAATGAAAAGGTCTAACTACCTTATAACATTATTTCTCTCCATCCTTTTTTGTGCTTGATACCCTTGGCCTGCTGGTTACCCCAACTCACTTAAGGCCTTGCTTTGCCCTTTGGGCGCGGGGTCAAACCCCGCTCGACCTCTTATTTTTTGTTCTTTTTATTTTAATCCGAAAAAATGCTATAAAATTCAGAAAAATTCCTAATAATTCACGAAAATTATTGGGTGTTACAATCCTCCCTACCTTATAAAAAGTTCGTCCTCGAACTTAGAACAGCTCTGGATATTTTTGCCTCATGCTATCTCCTGACTCCTAGGTTGCCTCTTCATACTTCTGATTCAGCCATAAGACTTTTACTAATGGTACCACTTTGTTCCTCAGCTTCTTATCTGCTCGATCTATTATCTGAATAGGTCGACTTTCATAACTGAGATCTTCTTGAACTTGTACCATCTGTGGCTCAATCACTTGGTTGGCATCTGGGATATGCTTCTTTAGCAATGAGACATGGAACACATTGTGTATTGCTGACATCTCTGGAGGTAGCTCCAACTCATAAGCTACTTTGCCAACTCTTTTCGTCACTAGGTAGGGTCCTATGTATCAAGGACTTAGCTTGCCTTTCTTGCCAAATCTCATTACACCCTTCATAGGAGCTACTTTGAGGAAAACTGTGTCCCCAACTTCAAACTCTAACGGTCTACGGCGTACATCGGCATAACTCTTCTGCCTACTCTGAGCAGTTTCTATTCTCTGGCGGATACTCTTTATAGCTTCTGTGGTATCATCTATAAGGTCAGTCTGAGACCCCATTTCTTTCTTCTCACTACCTTCATACCAACAGAGGGGAGATCTACACCTCTTGCCATAAAGAGCATCGTAGGGCGCCATCCCAATAGTAACCTGATAACTGTTGTTATTGGCAAACTCAGCTAAACACAAATACTTGCACCAACTGCCTTTGAAATCTAATGCACAAGCTCTGAGCATATCTTCTAGAATTTGATTCACTCTCTCTGTCTGTCCATCAGTCTGGGGATGGAAAGTTATGCTAAACTTCAGTTTGGTGCCTAGCACTGTCTGTACGCACTCCCAAAAGTGTGAAGTGAAATGACCATCCCTATCAGAGATAATGGTCTTCGGGACTCCGTGTAGTCGGATCACTTCTTGCACATATAACTGGGCTAACTTTTCAATTGAGTAAGACACTCTGATTGTCAAGAAGTGGGCAGACTTGGTCAATCTGTCTACTATCACCCAAATAGCGTCATAGCCATTAGTTGTCTTTGGTAGACCAACTATGAAATCCATGGCTATGTCTTCCCATTTCCTCTCTGGAATCTGAATGGGCTGTAGGACACCACTTGGTCTCTGGTGTTCTACTTTAACTCTCTGACATGTCAGGCAGGTGCTAACATACTTAGCTATGTCACTCTTCATCCATGACCATCAAAATCTTCTTTTCAAATCCTGGTACATCTTAGTGGAACCAGGATGCATTGAGTAGGGAGTTCCATGGGCTTCTTCAAGAATCTTCTTTCTCAACTCTTCACTATTAGGGACACATAAACGGTCACCATAATAGAGTATCCCACTGTCAGATACTCTAAACTCTTTACTTTCTCCTTCTTGTATCTCTTGTTTGGTCCTTTGGATATCAGAATCCTCAGCTTGCTCTTTCTGTATCTCTTCAAGCAAAGTTGACTCTAGTGTCAATAAAGCTAGGTGCCCATCAATAATCTCCACTCCATAATCTACTATCTCCTTCTGTAATGGTGGTGCCAATGATGGTAAGGACATCAAAGTGGCACAAGTCTTTCTACTCAGTGCATCTGTTACTCTATTTGCCTTTCCAGGGTGGTAAAGAATCTCACAGTCATATACCTTCACTAACTCGAGCCACCTTCGCTGTCTCATATTGAGGTCATTCTGAGTGAAGAAATATTTCAGACTCTGGTGATCTATATAAATCTTACACTGCACTCCATACAAGTAATGCCTCCATATCTTTAGAGCAAAGACTACAGCTGCCAACTCCAGATCATGAGTGGGGTAATTCTTTTCATAGTCCTTGAGTTGCTTGGAAGCATAAGCTATGACTTTGCCTTCTTGCATAAGTACGGCTCCAAGTCCTAGCTTTGATGCATCATTGTATATATCAAAGCTCTTATCACCTTCAGGTACTGTAAGAATAGGAGCGCTTGTCAGTCTCTTCTTCAACTCAAGAAAACTCTGCTCACAGTCTTCAGTCCACTCATACTTCTTATTCTTTCTGGTAAGGGTTGTAAGTGGAGAAGCTATCTTTGAAAAGTTCTCTACAAACCTTCTGTAGTACCCTGCTAAACCCAGAAAACTTCTGATCTCACTAGCATTCGTTGGTCGACTCCAGTTACTAACTGCTTCAATCTTGGCTGGGTCTACCATAATGCCTTCTTTAGAAATGATATGGCCTAGGAATGCCACCTGGTTAAGCCAAAACTCACACTTTGAGAATTTGGCATACAACTGTAACGCCCCGAAATTTCCCATATGAAATATTAGGAAATATATAAATTCATGAATATGAAATATGGTGAAATTCATGAAATAGTATCATGAAATATTATGAAATATTATGAATTCATAAATATGAAATATTATGGAATTCATAAAATAGTATCATGAAATATTATGAAATATTATGAATTCATAAATATGAAATATTATGGAATTCATGAAATAGTATCATGAAATGTTATGAAATATTATGAATTCATAAATATGCAATATTATTGAATTCATGAAATATTATTATCATGAAATATTATGTGAATAATATTTATAAAATATTATGTAAATAATGTTATGAATTCAGGAAAAATATTAGAAAATATTATGAATTCATAAACATGAAATATTATGAAATTTCATGATGGGCTTGGCTTAATGGGCTTTGATATGGATTAGTGCAAAAGGTGATAAAAAGGAGGGGGCAAGGATTGAACCTTGAACCTCCTAGTTGCACTCTCCATGTCTTAACCACTACACCAAGCATTGTTTCTTGTTGAGAGGATGAGAAACATGCTTGTTAAGTGTGTAAGAGTGAAGAGACATGTCTTTTCATGAGAAAAGTATAAATAAGGGGAAGTTGGAGTAACTTCCTTCTCTTCTTTTCTTCTTCCTCTTCACTCTTCCCCACCGAGACCCTCTCCCCCTCTCCTTCTCATTTTCGAAAATCAAGTCTAGGGTTCTAGCCCTAGAAAAGTTGGAAGGAAGAAGACCTTTGAAGGTTCTTGCCACTACTAAGTCTAAGGAGCCCTAGAGAAGATTCGGAAAGGATTTTCACTTGCCCTACAAATCTAGGGTACCCTACGGAGTAAGAGAAAGAGAAATCCAAGCGAAAGGATGTAAGTATCCTCTCACCTGTGGCATAATCGCTATTGAATGTTTGCTTGTTTTGTTCTTTGGAAAATTCACAAGAACTTCCCTAGTGGAAGTTTCGGCCACTCCTTGTAAGGGGGTCCAAGAGAAGGCTTTTGATCATACTTTGATGCATGCTAGTACCCCTAGGAACTTTATACTCATATGTGATGTTTCCAAATTTTTGGAAAAACAAAAGTTAGGGTTTGGTACCCTACAAAGTTTCGGCCACCACCCACTTATGGGCTTTGGTTGCTTCTTGATGCATGAGGATATCCCTAGGAACTTAGGGTATGAATTTATGTTATTTTTCCATCATGTGTGATAACAAGAATTAGGGTTTTAGTGCCCTACAACTTTCGGCCAAGCATGATAGAAATTAGGGTTTGGGGATTTTATGATTTTCTATAATGGATTCATGCTTAGGAATGTAGATCAAGTGTTTGAATATATGTTTGTATGAATATTTGATACTCCTACCCTATGAAACTAGGGTTAGGGTTTAGATGGGTTTCGGCCAAGACCTAGGAATTAGGGTTAGTGAGGATTGAATTATCACATAATGTATCCATGCTTAGTATATTGTATGATAGTGTATACAAGGTGTTGTATAGATGGTTGTGTGAATATTTCATTGCCAAAAATTGAACTTGCCCTATCATAGGACTTTCGGCCAAGGCATAGACTTTAGGGTTTGTGAAAATTAATTATCCTATGATATATGTTTATGGTTGGAGATAATCATATGTATATGTATGTGGTGTTAAATGGAAGGGTTGATATGTAAACCTTAAATTGTTAGCATGCTATGATATGTTTATGTATGAGGTGTTTGAATAAATGTATGTGTGAATGATTAATGCAAAAGTCCTGATATTTCCCTACTCTTGATGTTTCGGCCAACCCACTAGGACTAGGGTTTGTAAAGGTCAAACTACCCTATGATATATGTTTATGGTTGGGGATGATCATATGTGTATGTATGTAGTGTTAAATGGAATGGTTGATAAGGAAACCTTAATTGTTAGCATGCTTTGATATGTTTATGTATGAGGTGTTTAAATGAGATGTCTGATTGAAATCTTAATTGATAGCATGCTACCACTTCCTACGATATGAGTATGACCTATGTGACCAAAGCTTGTCAGGTCTAAGGTAGGTTAAGTGGTTGAAATATGATGCATGATGAAGTATGTATGAACATGTATGGAATATGATATATGTATGAACAAGTATGAAATATGATGTATGTATAAACATGTATGAAATATGATGCATGTATGAACAAGTATGAAATATGATGTATGTATGGACATGCATGAAATATGATGTATGTATGAGCATGCCTTATAGCCCATGGGGCACACTTATGAAATTGCATGTGATATGTTAAAATGCTTGAAGGGATACTCAAATAGTATGGGATCAAGAGCACCCGAATGTGTGGTGTGTCCCTAGGGGATCAAGAGCACCCTTGAAGAGTGGTGTGTCCCATAAGAGTAAATATGGAGTATTCCTTAGCATATATGTAACAGCATGATAAGTATTTTACTTTTAAGTTGTGTACCCGACTCGGAAGGGGGTCATTAAACAAATCCGGGGTGCATGTTAACGTGGCTCCGGTAGGACGGAAGGGTCCTGCTCTAATGACTTGGTGGCTCGCTACCCCAATTCATTAGGGAACGCGCAATAGTTCCGCGCGATAGTTGGTACACAACAGGGCCCAATATGATATGGATGTATTTTTAAGTAATACCATTATGGAAATGTTTTGAAAACATTCATTGAAAATATTTGTAATATGTGAAGAGTATGCTTGAGGTACTTGATACTGCATGTTAGAAACATGGATATTTAACATGCTTTGATGAACTCATGCTTATGATTTATTATGTGTACATGTTATGTTATGTTATGCTTTCGTATGGTTTTAGCGAGTAGGACAGGATCCTTACTAAGCATTTATGCTTACTAGTTTATGTGTTGTCTTATGCTGCAGATAACACTTAAATGGAAGGAAGAGGCAGGAGGCTGAAGATGTGTGGGGTGGTGGCTCGGGAAGAAAGACTTTTTATATCTACTTTATTGTGCCTATGTTTATGTTCCCTGACAATAAGTGTTGGTGATTAAGATTGACCTGGCATGACGATGTTTACCTTTAGAAGTCTTTTATATTTGATTATGTTATGAGTTACATTACTGGTGAATCTATCATATTGTAGAATGACTTTGATAGTTAAACAAGCATGCTTAGTCCTTAGCCCTTGCTTTATTGTTTTAATGTCATGCTAGAAGATAGAAAAACAAATATTACTATATGATTGAGTTGTACGTAACCCCGCCCCGAGGGTAGATATAAGGGCGGGCGTTACAACAACTCCCTCTGGTGTAAGGTCTACAACACTATCTTCAGGTGTTCTTCACGTTCTTCCTGAGTCTTTGAATACACTAGGATATCATCAATGAAGACAATGACGAACTTGTCAAGAAAATCCTTGAACACTCTATTCATTAGATCCATAAACGTCGCAGGGGCGTTTGTCACTCCAAAGGGCATGACTACAAACTCGTAGTGCCCATATCTTGTACTGAAAGCAGTCCTTGGCACATCACTCTCCTTCACTTTGAGTTGATGGTAACCTGATCGCAGATCTATTTTGGAGAACACTGTGGCTCCCTTCAGCTGATCAAATAAATCATCTATCCTTGGCAAAGGATATCTGTTCTTGATGGTTACCTTATTCAAAGCTCGATAATCTATGCACATTCGCATAGATCCATCTTTCTTCTTGACGAACAACACAGTGTTGGTGCAGAATGCACCCAAGTCAAACCTGTGTTTTGATAATGGCAACATAGGTCAAAAGTTAAGTCCTTCTTGTTTTCTAACAAGTTAATCTAGTGTGCAGTGAAAGCCCTAGCGAAGGACTGCTAGGCACTGGTGAAGGAATGCCAGAGTCAAAAGCCCTAGCGAAGGACTGCTAGGCACTGGCGAAGGAATGCCAGAGTCAAAAGCCCTAGCGAAGGACTGCTAGGCACTGGCGAAGGAATGCCAGAGTCAAAAGACCTAGCGAAGGACTGCTAGGCACCGGGCGAAGGACAGCTCGGCATCCAAGCCCTGACAAAGGACCGTCAGGCAAAAGTCTAACCAAAAGGAGCGGTTGGCATCAGGTAAATTCTCCCGAGAGGAGTAGGTGAGGACGCGTTCCCCGTCGAGGGAACAGTAGGCGTCGGTTCGACCTAGGACTCCTTTTTGGAGACCAAAGTCAGAACCAAGACAGCTAAGGCTGTATAAAATAAAGAATTAATTGTGTTATTGTGTTTTGGACTAACCCTGGATGCAGGACCGAAGGAACGTGTGTCTGCAACTCAGAGAGCCCCAAAGGAGTGAGGCAGCAGCTGAGTAAGGCGCCCTGAGTGTCCAGGGCGCCCTCAAGGTGAACCAAAACCAAGCGAAGCAAAAAGGGCTTCAGCTGCTTACTGGGCAAGGCGCCCTCAGCAGCCAAGGCGCCTCCAGCCCAAGACTGCGAAGCTCCAGCCCTATCCAGCCGAGAAGACTGCGTCAACCAAGGCGCCCTCAGCGACCAGGGCGCCCCAGAGGTCAATCTTAATCCCTGTTCGAGCGGGATAGAAGTTGACCGAGCGAAGTGTGGATCGGCTGACACGTGGCAGGGCGCCCCCGACGTCCAGGGCGCCCTAAGTGCTATAAATAGCACCCCTCGACCCCAAGCTTCAAATCAACTTCGTTCCAAAGCTTCCACGCTCTTCTGTGCTCACGCCTTGCTCCGGAAACGCTTCACCTCGAGCTGACGACGTCCTGCTGCCCCGAAAGAGTCGACCTACTCCGGACGTCGGTAAAAAGAAGAGCGTATTTTTTAGTTAATATTTTATTGCACTTAATTTTGTAAATCAAATTGTGTAACTTATTTGCGCCAAATATAGAATTGCCCAAAGTAAATGGTCAACGACCGTGGGCCTTGGAGTAGGAGTCGACACAGGCTCCGAACCAAGTAAATCGATTGCGTCTCTGTGTCTTTTCGTTAATTTCCGCTGCGTACCTATTCTTATACAAATCCAAAAGTTTTCCGATATTCACCCCCCCCTCTATCGGGCTTCTCGATCCAACAAGTGGTATCAGAGCGGGGAAGTTCAAACCTGGTGCAACCACCAGTTTGAAATTTTTTTTCGGATTTCTTTTTAAGTTTATCATTCTATTTTCTTTATCTTACGAATTTTTTCAAAAAAAATTCATTCGTTTTTTTTTGGCAAGGTTGGTGCAACACTCCTTGTCTTTAATTTATCCAGCACTGCTAATCCAAGACCAAGTCTTGGCAAATCTCTTTTAGCTTTTCTTTTTCAGTCTAAATGGCCATGCAAGAGGGATTCAGCACCGCAAGACCTCCACTCTTCAGTGGAGAAGACTTTTCCTACTGGAAAAGCCGCATGGAGGTCCACCTGAAAACTCAGGTGGACATGTGGATCATTATCCAGTCCGATCTGGAGATCCCCCGAAACGCTGAAGGACAACCACAAAGCTATTCCGAATGGGACAACTCCCTTAAACGCAAGATAGAAGCCGACGCAAAAGCGACACAAACCCTACAATGCGGGCTGACAAAGGAAGAGCTGAACCGCGTGGGCCCCTTCAATAGTGCAAAGGAGCTATGGACAAAATTGATCGAGCTACACGAAGGGACTTCAGATACTCGGATCAGCAAGCGGGATCTGCTACTAAATAAACTCTACACCATCAAGATGACCGACAACGAATCAGCAGCCCAACTCCACGCACGGATCCAAGAGGTAATGAACGGTCTTCACACAATAGGTCACAAGGTTGAAAACCGTGACCTAATAAGGTATGCTCTAAACGCCTTCCCTAGAAACACCTTGTGGGCATCTATGGTAGATGCATACAAGGTCTCTAGGGATCTTTCGAAAATAAAATTAGACGAATTATTTTCTGAACTAGAACTGCACGAACAAACTAACACCAATATGGTTGAGAAAGGTATTGCTTTTCTTGCAGGCAAGACTGGAAGAACAATAAAGAAGAAGCCTGAACCTGAAATCGAATCTAACTCAGACTCAGATTCAGAAGAAGAAGATAAAGATCAAACTAAGCTGGTCCGGCTCGCTCGAAGCTACTACAAGGAGCTGAAGAACCGAACCAACAAACGAAAAACCGGCCGAAGAAAGGACGAACCAACTGAACCAGCAAACAAGCCCAATGTGACCTGCTACGAGTGCAAGAAAAAGGGCCACTACAAGTCAGAGTGCCCTAACCTAAAGGAGACTAAAAAGCCAAGAAGAAAGAAGGCACTGCAAGCAACCTGGGACGAGTCTTCCTCAGAAGAAGAAGAAGAGGCACCCCAGTCCAACCTCCTAGCTCTGACCGCCTCAGATAAAGTCGAGACAGAATCAGAATCAGAACAAGAGGACGGCGAGCTGACCTTCACAGAAGACGGAGAAATTAAGGTAACTGGTTTTAATAGATTACAGTTAACTGAATTGATTTCCTTTCTTTCTCGAGATTTGGCAAAAGCCAAACTCCGGGTCGAATCCCTCCGACAGGAAGTAAAACTCCTGAAAGAGGAGCTGACTCTAAACCCTTAACCGAGAAGGTTCAGGAAGGAACTCCTACTCAAGTTGAAAAAC
Source organism: Boesenbergia rotunda (assembly GCA_024364735.1). Taxonomy (NCBI): domain Eukaryota; kingdom Viridiplantae; phylum Streptophyta; class Magnoliopsida; order Zingiberales; family Zingiberaceae; genus Boesenbergia; species Boesenbergia rotunda. The sequence goes on from JAGFNQ010000199.1 coordinate 459,277, forward strand.
TTGAAAAGGAGAACTCCTCCCTGAAAACTCAGGTTAAGGATTTTAGAACAGCTTTAGAACGATTTACATCTGGTTACAAGGGTCTTGACATGATCCTTGGAAAACAGAAATCAGTTATAAATCGATCCGGACTTGGCTACCGAACAAAATCCCGACAAAGATCATATTTGACTGTACTGAATCAGTCCAGAGGAAAAATTCAGGCATGGGTACCTAAACTGTGCCTGAACCAACCTACTGGATCAAATCAGTATTGTATCCCCAAGGACAAGATTCACATCTTGCCCAACCATCACCGTGGCTTTAGTCCAGGGGGAGCCAAACTGAAAACCATTTTCATTATTAGATGAATTTGTTATTATTGATTTAAATTGATTGTTTATTTAATTTCTGCAATATACCATGCTTAGACTAAGGCTAGATTAAGGACTAAACAAACTTAGCTGAAATTTGACAACATAGTATTGGGTGGAGGTGAGATGATAGTACGTTGGGGAAACCAATTCTAATAAGATCAAGTTCACTTAGTCTCTTTAGACTGGTGAAACCAGCCGAAGCTACCGATCCAAAATCCAAACTAGTTAGACCAGAAATTTTTCAGAAATTGATTTTGAAAATGAAACTTTATTAAAAGGCTTTGTCAAGGAAAGGGTGGATGATCCCATAAGGCTTCGGCCAAAGAAGGCCTAGTGCCTCGCCAAGACCTGGAAGCCAATTTTTGAAATTCAAATTCAAATTAATTTTTGTCAAATTCGAATCTAACACAAAATTTCAGCTAAGTATAGATTTAAACATCTCTTCAAAAATTTCAAAATTAATTAATTAAGTTTTCAAAATTTAATTATCCTTCAAAATTAATCAAAATTTTCAAAAACTATCAAAACCTGTCTCACAAAACCCATAAGGTTAACGTGATTGAAAACCCTAGATTTGGGTGAGACAGACTAGGCAGTGAAACTCAATTTAAGCTATTCCTGATTCTAATTGGATCCATGTCAAGAAAATTCTTTATGCGTAGGAACATAAAGATTTGGACCAATGGATGTTGGATAGCGGTTGCTCCAGACACATGACTGGAGATAAATTGAAGTTCACCAAGCTCAAACTCAAAAACCTAGGCTCAGTGGCATTTGGCAATAATGCTACACTCAAGGTAATTGGGTCAGGTAATATTGAGCTTAAATCTGATTTCATTATTAAGAAAGTTCTATTGGTTGAAAACTTTAATTTTAACTTGCTTAGCATAAGTCAGTTATGTGATTCTGGTTATATAGTTACTTTCAATAATTCTAACTGCCTGATTAGAAATGAACAAGACTCAGAAATCATACTTAAGGGCACTAGGAAAAACAATGTATACACTATAAATCTTCCCCTTATACCCAAATGTATGTTAACACAATTAGAACAAACAAACCTCTGGCATAGGAGATTAGGTCACACCAATGTAAGAACTATATCAAAAATTACCCAACTTGGCTTAATCAAAGGTATCCCCAAAATCAAAAATAATGAAAACCTAATATGTGAATCATGTAATCAAGGGAAACAAACCAAATCCAATCACAAACTTATTCAATCTGACTTAACTCAAACTACACTTGAGCTCCTGCACCTTGACCTATTTGATTCACATGGAGCCAAGTCACTAAGCGGGAACCGATACTGCTTGGTAATAGTTGATGATTACTCTAGGTTTACCTGGGTTAGGTTCCTAAAAACCAAAGATGAAACCCTAAAACTATTTGTTGAATTCTGTAAACTAATTGAAAATCAAAACGACACTAAAATAAAAAGACTTAGGAGTGATCACGGGGGAGAATTTGAGAATCAACGATTCGAAGAATTCTGTAAAATAAATGGGTATTTACATGAATTTTCATGTCCTAGAACCCCCCAACAAAATGGGATAGTTGAGCGAAGGAATAGAACACTACAAGAAGCCGCTAGGGCTATGCTCAACGAGTTTAAACTAGCAAACCAATTCTGGGCAGAAGCAACTAGTACAGCCTGTTATATCCAAAATAGGGTTTTGATTAATAAACGACACAACAAAACCCCCTATGAACTGTACTACCATAGACTTCCAAACCTACACTACCTAAGAGTCTTTGGATGCAAAGTCCATATCCTAAACACCAAAGACTATTTAGGAAAGTTTCAATCCAAGTCAAACCCATGCATTTTTCTAGGGTATTCAACCACAAGTAGAGCCTATAAAGTTTACAACAAACAAACTAAGAAAATTGAAGAAACAACCAACTTAATTTTTGATGAAGAAATCAATTCAAATTCTAATAATCTAGAACCAATTTCAACAAACTCTGATCAAGAAAATGAACGACTTATTGAACCTTTAATTGAACCCTTAAACGAACTAACTATTGAACCAATTAATGAACCAAGAATCGAACCACCAAATGAACCAGTCCAAAGAGTCGAACCAAATAGTGAACCAAACCAACCAGCCGGACCTGAGGCTGAACCAAGCTCTAGAAAAACAAAGAAACCCAGACTAAGTCACCCGACCGATCAAATTGTAGGTGATCCAACTCTCGGAGTCAGGACTAGGTCCTCGTATAGGAACCTTAGTCAAATAGCTATGATATCAAAAATTGAACCCAAAACTATAGAAGAAGCCCTACCTGATCCAGATTGGATTATAGCAATGCAAGAAGAACTAGCTCAATTCGAAAGGAACCAAGTCTGGGAATTAGTACCTAAACCTGAGGGCAAATCCGTAATTGACACTAAATGGGTATTTAGGAATAAGCTGAATGATCAAGGAGAAATAGTCAGAAATAAAGCCCGCTTAGTAGCTAAGGGATTCAGCCAAGTAGAGGGACTAGACTATGATGAAACATATGCCCCAGTAGCTAGACTTGAGTCCATTAGAATGTTATTGGCCTTTGCATCCCATAAAGGATTCAAGTTATATCAAATGGATGTAAAGTCAGCCTTTTTAAATGGATTTATTAAAGAAGAAGTTTATGTAGGGCAACCCCCCGGGTTTGAGGACTTAGACAAACCTAACCACGTCTACAAACTAACTAAAGCCCTATATGGATTAAAACAAGCACCTAGGGCTTGGTATGAAAGACTATCAACTTACTTAACTACTAAAGAATTTAAACAAGGCCAAATTGACTCAACCCTATTCATTAAAACCCTAGGAAAAGATATATTTATTGCCCAAATTTACGTGATGACATAATCTTTGGATCCACCAACACCAACTTTCTAAAAGAATTTGTCAAATAATGGAAGATGAATTTGAAATGAGCCTAGTTGGTGAGCTTACATTTTTCCTAGGACTACAAATCAAACAAACTAGGGATGGTAACTATGTTCATCAATTCAAATATGCTAAAGAATTAATAAAGAAATTTAAAATGGATAACTCTAAAAGCATAAGTACCCCCATGGCCACTAATGTAAAAATAGATAGTGACCCTGATGGTAAACCAGTGGATCCTAAACTCTATAGGAGTATGATAGGTAGCCTACTGTACCTTACAGCCAGCAGACCTGATATTCTTTTTGCTGTAGGGATGTGTGCTAGATACCAAACTTGTGCTAAGGAAACGTACTTAGCAGCCCTAAAAAGAATTTTAAGATATGTAAAGGGCACCCTAAATGTAGGGATTTGGTATCCTAGAACCTCAACTTTTGATTTAACAGGATACACAGATTCTGACTATGCAGGCTGTAAGTTAGATAGAAAGAGCACAAGTGGAAGCTGCCAACTGTTAGGTCAGAGTCTAGTTAGTTGGTGCAGCAGAAAACAACACTGTGTAGCTCTATCCACAACTGAAGCTGAGTATGTGGCATTAGGAGAATGTGTGGCTCAACTTTTATGGATGATGCACACACTTAAGGACTTTCAGCTCAACTACACCCAAACTCAAGTACTTATTGACAATATAAGTTCAATTAATTTAACTAAGAACTCAATCCAACACTCCAGAACCAAACATATAGAAGTCAAACATCATTTTGTAAGAGACTATGTAACCAGGGGTGAAATAGTACTTAAGTATATTGACTCTAAATCCAACCTAGCTGATATATTCACAAAGCCCTTACCTAAGTCTGAGTTCAGCTCACTAAGAAGGCAGTTAGGATTGTGCTCTGTAGAATAGATTATTATTTTTGGCTTAATTTAAAATTGTTTTTAAAAGTATTTTGAAAAACTGTTTCACTTAATTTTAAAATCAGTTTTCATTTTCGACTTAGTTTTATTTAAAAACTACCCCCTTTCAAAACTAGGGATTTTTCGAAAATGGACTTAGGCTAGGCCCTAACCCTAGAACTGCATGCACCTATAGACTTAGAAGCCAGCATCTCACAAGCACCTTAGGGTACTTATGATTGATAACCTAGAAAAGGTTGAGATGCTTAGGTCTTTGCCTTAATTCAAGATGCTTTAAGTCAGTGCATCTGCAGTAATTGGGGCACTAAATACAACTTATACAGCAATCAAGTTAAGTGTCAAGCTTAGAAAATCTAACTGAATAGAAACACTTAAC